>VZTO01008170.1:69416-107702 GCA_013400615.1 Syrrhaptes paradoxus | reverse complement strand
GCGGCGGCGGGTTCAGGAAGGTGCGGCGGGGCCGGGCGGGGGCTCGGGCGGGGCTCGGCCCCGGGCGCTCCCCCCGCTCACCCGCTCTCCCCCGTGCAGGAGACCGTGGACCGGCTGCTCCGCCTCCACTTCCGGGACGGGAGGACGCGAGGTACCGGGGCGGTGGCGGGCGGAAGGGGGGGCGGCGGGGCGGCGGCGGGGCCCCGCCTCCCGTCAGCGCTCTGTCGTTGCAGTTAACGGCGACGCGCAGCTGCTGATGGCGGAGATGCTGAAGGTCTTCGTCCGAGGTGAGCGCGCCGCGCCAGCCCCCGGTGCCGGGCCCAGGGTCACCGAGCGCCGGCTGGAGGGACCCCCCGGGCCCTCCCCGGGCACCCAGCGCCCTTCGGCGCCTGCCGCCGGGCTCCTCGGGGCGCGGGGCCGCATCCTCCCCCCGGAGCGCCAGCCCCCGGCCCGGGGGAGCTGCCGGACCCCCGCAGCTCTGTCTCTGTTTCTCTCTGTCTCTGTTTCTCTCTCTCTAGAAGCAGCGGCGCGAGCAGCGCGGCAGGCGCAGGCGGAGGACCTGGAGAAGGTGGATGTGGAGCAGGTGGAGAAGGTGCTGCCGCAGCTGGTGGGTGGCTGCAGAAGCTGCGCTGCCCTGGGGCAGGACGGGGACTGAAGCAGCTTCATCCGCTTCCTTGGGGGAGATGCTTCAGGGACCCAGCAGCGGTGCTGACGGGCTCGCTGTGCTCTCCTTACAGCTTCTAGATTTCTAGAGGCCTCGTGAAGCGCGTGGTGCCCACCCGCCGAGGATCCTGACCTGACAGCGAACATCGGGCCTAGCCTCAGCCTCTAGTTCGAGGAAGACCAGTCTCAGCTTTTTCTTTCTCTGCCCTTGTGCTCATTTCCCCTCTCCTTTACCAAGCATGACAACGCCACAGGCACCTATGCTGTCAGATGCTGTTTTTGAAGAGGCTGCCCCACGCTTGTTTGGGTTGGCTGAGGGTGTGACTGGTTTCCGTCGTGCTGCCGTGCTCCTTGAACAGTAGCCTGTACTTCACAGCACCGTGAGACGCTTTGGTTTCTCAGCTAATGTGAGAAACAGGCGCTGCTTCACAGAGGTGCGTGGAAAGACTTAATGGCTGGAAATGTCATCCAGACTTCAGGCTCTCATCACCTCAGCAGGCAGCTGTGGTAGAAACGTTAGTTCCAGCTCCAAGCTTGTCTAATGAATAGGTTGTTAACAGGAGCTCAGTTACGGGCTCTTGCCAAAAGCAGGTAACTGATCTTTATTTTATAAATAAACAGTGTCTGTCCCTCACTACCTTCCAGTATTTCTCCAGGGCTGTGACATCAAAGAATGCATGGAACCTTTTAGCCATTTTATATTCTCCTCAGAAGCTGCTTCCCCTCTGCTATAAATTTGTTCTCACAAAGAAACATCAATAAATTAAAACCGAGTCTCCCTCCCTTGTGTAGGCTCTTTGCTGCAATTAATCATCGAAAGTCAAGTTGCTTCAAAGACTTGCAAAGTTTCCCCCTCACCCACCCTCTCCTCTAAATCTTTGTAGGACGAAAGGAAAAAGGACAGAATAACAAACAGCATGTGTGAGAATCCCACATCATGGGACAGCCTGGCCCCTCCGCCAGCAGGGGGGCCGGGGGGGGAAGCTGTGAAATAAGAAACCTTACACATGCAGGCAGGACCCACACAACTGAACCGGCTTTGTTGGGAAACACATCGCGGGCTGCACGGAAAGCAGCTGACACCAGTGTGTCTTAGGGACTGCACACTGTTGTTGGCTATCTGTAGCCTTTACGATTAGTAGTAACGAGCAGTTTTTCTCCTAGTGGCAGCTGTAGCAGGGGAAGGCTCAGTCAGTTACTGCACTCCTTCAGCCAAGAGCTATCAAGGTCATCACTCGGGACACCAGCCAGTTGGAAACTTCAGCTAAAACCACAATCTAATGCACATTCTTTCTGATGACAGTACCAGCTTCAGCAGTGCCCCATCCCTCTGTGCTGCAGCCTCTTTGCCAAGACAACTGTTTGTGCAGCTGTACAACGAGCCCAATGAAGGAACTGACCTAGTTCATCCTTCAGCCCCACAACCATATGGTAAAAAAGGCAACAGCAAAAAAATGCAAGTAATACTACCTTTGAGTGCCCAAAAAAACCCAGGGATAAGTCCATCTGCTGCAGAAGAAGTGATATTGAAACAAATCCAGCTCATTAGGCATCTGCACGTATTCTTCTGTGGCAGGGTGGGAATCCTTGCAGCAACTACCGTAGTGAAGAGCCCTCAGTTTTAAATATCAGGGCAGCTGGTCCCTCTTAAGGAATTCATTCCTACTGTCTTGCCTTTTCCAGATTTCAAATCCTCACTTCTCCCCCCATTCCGACTCCTGCTGACACAGGTCTCGGAGCTGCTGCCCCAGAAGGGCCGGAGCTCCCTTCCCTGACCGACCTGGCGCACACACGAGCATTCTTGACTGAAGAGGATCACTGATGTGAATGTTAGGAGTCCAGCGCTATTTTAATAACAGCAGCAGCTAAAACGAACTCTGCATAGGGAAAGGGGAATAAGAGCTCTGGTCTAGCGGTGGAAGGTTCCCATTTCTCATTCTCCTGAAGGAGAAGCAGATTAAATTGATGCATGGTGGCTCCTTGTCAAAAATGGTGCAATCAAAACAGCGAAGCAAATGGGTCCTGCTTGATGCTGCCTGTGCGCTTCAAAAGACAGGACTGGCACATCTGAAAGCACACAATTTCCCAGCACAAGTATATCATCACCTCTATGGCTGTCAGTTGCCTCCAAAGTATCCTGCACAAATTCAGCAAAGCAGCTCTGGCTACAGTCACTCCTCTCTCAGAAGTCAGAGGCAAAGCCTGACACAGCACCTGAACAAGATACAGACGGTCCTATGGAGTGTACGCTCAGCCCACACTTAATCCACTAAAGCAATCAACTTTAAACATTATTTTAATATTTTTTGTTTCGCTGCAGTGTGTCTCCTAGAGCCTGTCCGGTGCCAGCAGGGCTTGCTCTCCGCAGGAGGGGTTTAGAGCAGCAGCTGTACATCGTGCTCTTGCATTCCCCACTGCTGACGGCCACACACGTTCCCTGTTTATGTTTGGGTGTTGTATAAGAAATCAATCAACATTTTTGCTAAAGCGCTCTGCTCCCTCCATGCTGAGTCTCCTTTTTCCTCTTCCACCTTTCTTTCATGCCTCCCCCTCCCTCTGAGTTTCTTCAAAGCATCGAGGAGCATTTGGAAGTAATTAGACCTGAAGGGAAATGTTGGCCAGGCTGGGAGACAATGACAAGTGCCAGGAACCCTGGGTGCCCTTTTCTAGCCACTTTGAAGTTCATTCAGATGGTACAAAGCTCCGTTTTGCTTTGTTGGAAAAAAATGGGAGGAAGGGAATGAGGCATGACAGGCCCATTGAAAAGGGAGCAGGTTCCTGCGAGCTGACAGAGAAACCGGGCGCTGGGGGAAGAAACGGGCTATCAAAGAGACCGACAAAAGGCCTCCTCTGGCCACTCGGCTTTATTCCATCTGCAAACTGCCGATGTTCAGGGAACGACCGTCTATCCGGGGACAATGGGGAACACGTGAGTGCCGTCACACGGAACCCCACCAGTCCAACACGAATCACTGATCCGCGGAGAAGACTTCAAATGAGACAGCACCACGGTCCTGCGGCACCGCAGGGTTCACCCCCAGTCAAGCTCAGTTCCAGCCCACAGCATTCACCCCAGGACATCTGCAGGAGGCAGAGAGCTGGACTGGTGCTTCCCTCTGCACACTAACGCACGGCGGAGAACAGCTGCTCTGCTGGGGAAGCGTTCGGACTGTAGCAGCCCGTAGATCGAAAGTCGCGTGAAGAGACCCTTTCACCGGATGCTGTTTTCCTCACTGTAATTACTGATGTTAATTATATGTAGTGAAAATAAGACACACAGCTTGGGGCAGAAACAAACCCCAGCTGCACCCCACGGACAGCTGCCTGCGCTCTTCATTAACACGATTCTGGCACCTGACGCAGCGCGAGTGCCGCAGATCAAGAGGTTCACGGGAAAAGCCCACGGGAACTGTTTTAAGTGACCCGAGTGCTGCCTCTTCACCCGCTTTCCAGCCGTCTGTGCCCAGAACTATCAGCAGCACTAACCCCCAACAGCAAGAAGCAGAGAGAAGTCTTGTTCTAGGTATTAACTAGAGGTAAAACCGAACTGTTTTGTATCTTTCTGCTGGAATTCGGGCAGGTAGACTCAAGTCATCTCTGAAGGCAGAACTGGGAAGATCTGAATTTAAAACTATGGATAGAAACAAAGTCCTTCACAGAAAGCATACAGGAATTATTTCCCCCTTAATTCTCTAGTCATATGATTTGCATGCAAGAAACTTTAGATTTAACCTCTAACCTTGCTCCTGTAGTCACAAAGACCATAAGCAGGCCTTCCACTCCTCCAAAAGTTTGAAATTGGCATCTGAATTAGCAATTTTCTATTTATAACTGATGTTCATACAGATTAGCTCTCTCCAGGGCCACTAACAATTTCTTACACGTTCTGATAAGCTCATGAGGAAAGAGGAACAGCTGACTGCTCACTGGTCCAGCCATCCAGAGTGTTTCATCTCTTCCCACCTACAAAATAAACATAAGAGCATTTAAGACACTTAACAACGTAATTTGCACTGATCGTTGGTTGCAATCTTAACTATGGAAAATCACTGCTGTTTTGCAGTGAAGATTAAAAACAGAAAGACCAACCAAAAAAAAAAAAAAAGAGAAAGGAAAGTACTAAACCAGACTATACCAGCAAAGGAAAAATAACAGAAGAGGTTTAGCAGATGACACGAGCCCTTGGTATGTGGAGCAGCAGTACCAGTGTGCCTGTCAGTGTCAGTATTTGAACTCCCCTAGCACAGCTAAGAGCTCAGAACCTCAATCCCAGAACAACGGTGAGAACGCTGCAAGCATACAGGCTGGGCAGCAGAGTCAACGCGGCACAGAGCCAGCACTCCGGTACCTCTCCAGCGAAGGCCGAGGTTTCAGTTGCAAACTGATTTGTGACTGACAAGCTCTGTGCCCAGTGTCCTCAAGCCTTACACTGACATCCTCGACAATATTGCCGACATCCAGCACATCTGGCGCAGAGGAGCCCGCGGCTCAGGGGAGCGCAGAACAAGCTCTCCTCTGATTTCACCGTACCTGGCAGCTTCAGCCACTTGGGTATTTTCCCAGGGGCCCTTCTCAGCATCTGCGGAGCTCCGTGCGTGCCCGCTGGTTCTGGCTGCTCACTGGTCTTCTTGTCCCTTCCCACTTCTGGTTCAGATGGGGATGGAACTGTTGATTCTGAAGATGACGAAGCGGAAGGAACGAATGATTTGGACAAACATCTGAGGAAGAAAATAAGCAAATAGAATTAAACTTCATTTTTTCATAAAAGCCCCTTGTACCACCACCACCACCTTTAAACTTTTAAAGTCAGACTGAAAAGGCTCTTCTTTTTCATGACAAAAGCCCTAGGATTTACTTGATTTAGTCACTGAAATCCTGCTTCGCAAAGAAGGACTCACTAAATTATTAAGCCAAGTGTGACCAGAGTGTCTACTTCAGGAGAAAATGAAGTCCTAGTATATTCAGAGCACATTTCTCTGTAGTAAAACGGGCTCGTTTCATGCTTCCCATCCCCAAGATACCCATTTGCAACTATTCAGTCCCAACGTACCTGGCTGCCAACACATCAGCTGCAGAAGGGGAAACTGCAGACCTCAGCAGGTCCGACTTCAGGTAACAATCTGTTTAAAAATGAAACCCAGACACTTGTTTGGTAACATGAAGACATCCCCCACCACAGCATCACACAGCTCTTGGCTCAGCAAACACCTGCTGAATACTATCGCACGTCCCCACCACCCTCCCCCAGCTGGCACGGGACATTTCTGAGCGGCCACAGCTCCTCCGCAACCCACGGTGCCCAATTTCATCACTCAAACCACAAGATCTTGACCTGGTCTTCCAATGCTCACTGCACCTCAGAAACGTCTCTGTGAAGCCAGAGCATGCTTTCGTCCCCGGGAGAGACGGACTCAAAGCATAAACCAGTGGCAAAGAATCACAGATCAGATCTGTTCTCCATCTCTGCTACAACAAGGGGTCTGCACAAGCGCTTCGTCATCATCTGTATCATTAACATTCTGAACAACGGGATTTCCTTCTACAGAGTCGTTCTTCTGTCACTCTTGTCCCCATGGGGACAATGCCCCCTCCACAGCCTGGCGCATCTCCTCTGCGGGGTTCAAGGTTTACACCGTGCTCAGGCTTTTGTCCGGTTCAGCGTGGGCAGGACCACACCAGCTCTGGACAGATCCACTCACTCGGAACGGGAACGTTTACCAGCGTTCTCGAGCACTGCGTTATCCTTTGTCGGAAGAACTCCAACAGAAGGGTTCTTGTGGGTCGACTACGGTCAGCTGAAGAGAGGAAACGCACTCACCCCGCAACGACTCGGATCCAAAATGAACCACAGCCGTCGGGAAGAGTTTAGCCTGCGGCAAAAGGGAAAAGAAGAGATGGGTGACTGCAGACGCTTTCACAGGTCCCTGTGAGCATTACAGACAGGTTAGAGCGCTACGGACAAACCGACAGAGCTTACGCTGAGGTCACTGAGCCAGAAAAGGCCGAAGGTGCGCACAGCACAGGGTGCTCCGAGCAGGACACGCGGCGGAGCTCTGTGACCTGTTCTGCCACACAGAAATCCTCACTGCGCTGACGACCTGCCGTTTGCCTCCCGCCGTTCCCACGTCTCAGGCTGTTACACTTCCCCCGTACTCTCCACCGCTGAGCACATCACCCGGGTTTGATTAAGAATCTTCCAAGACGCGAGTGGCTGACAGCAGAGGGAAGCGCAGCCGTGCCCTCAGAAACCCGGAGCAGATTGTCTGTTACATCTGCACCCCGCGGCTGCTGCTGGAACAGCGACAATAAAACGGCATCAACTGGGGCAAAACCAAACAGCTTCACCCATCTTCCTGACTGCAAACTTCAAATGCGACGTGGTATCACACGGTTTCTGACATTAATCCAAGGGCTGCAGGAGACTTCCACGTACAGGACGGCCCACAGACATCGTGCAGAGGGAAGCAGGAGAGTCTGCTCCGAGCCTCAGCTCCTGCTCCAGTGCCCAGGCATCCTCACACCCCTCAGCTGACATTTTAGCAGAAACCATTATTTATTAGGTCTTTTAACATTTCATTCCTCAATCAACAGGGCCTAAGGTTGCCTGCCCCACTCACAAAGACAGCTCTCCATAAACTTTTTTAATTAAAAACTACCAGACACGGTTTAGAAACCCCAGAGAAAACTCTTGCAAGAGCTTTGATGTTTCCGCTGCATTCGTCTGAAGGGATCCCTCTATGCAGGAAACGGGTGCCTTAGAAAGCCCCCCCCCAACACACGTACACTCCAGCCCGTCTACACACAACATCCTTTTCATGCCAGCTGCCAGCTGGAAAATGAGGTTTTTGTAGCATGTTAGTGTTGGAATTTTTTAATAACCTCCCCTCTCTTTTTTTCCCCTCCCGACCAATTATCTTGGTAAATAATTAACATTCTGAAGGAGATAAGTAAGCACAGCATCTCGGAGCTCAAAGCCCTTTAGTTCAAAGCCCTGCCCTTCTCCCCGCTGCCGCCACCGAAACTTCCTTGTCAATCAGGCTCCGGGCACACACATCAAAGCTTCGCGGGAATGGCCCCAAGGGGTCAGAGAGAATTCAGGGCAGGGGCTGCACGAGGCACAAAGAGAAAAAGAGCGAGAAACACAGACCCAGAGCTAGACAGACAGACCCAGCCCCGCACACGGGCAGAACGTGCCCCAGTACAAACCTTCACCCCATCCACTCTCAGGTTGACAAATAACCACGTTCTAAGCTTTGGGATCCACCTCCACAACCATTTCCCACTGCTGGCAAAACATCAGACCAAATGTTTCAGTTCAAGATCTTTTAATTGAAAGAAACTTAAAGGCACTAGACAGCAGCTCACGAGCACACAGAAGGCAGCCTCCTTCCTTCCTCATTTCCCTGCACCCTTATCCCTTCCCAGGGGTCAGCCAACGCAGAGTCCCCTCTTGCCAAATTTACATCCAACGGGTTCTTTTTCTCCAATTCAAGGAGACTATTGCTCACTCATACCATCCTTTGTCTTGCTTCCTTTGCATAGAATCCTCCGGTCCCATCCCAATCCCAGCGCTTGCCGACGGCTCAGCGCAGGAGGCGGCTGCGTCCCGCCGATCACCCCCGGAGCTCTCAGCCGCTCCCTGGCAGGACATAACGCTGGCTGAGATTTTTTTGTAACACTGAAGCATTTAAATCAGCACCAATTTCACATAAAAAAACCACCAGTGGAATGATCCCACTGGCCAAGGAATGTCTTGGCACAAAGATGAGAAGGCTTTAATAGCTGCAGTCCAGGAAAACACACAAATCCAAGGCTGGAGCCTTAGGTACTGTCCAACACTGCTAAGAACGCAGGGATCGAACGCTGGGCAGACCATCACCTGAAAACTATCGTCTCAAGTCAGCCGGTACGTCCTCATTCGCAGTTGCTCTAATGCACACACCCGTGTCTCTAGAACAGCTCTGCATGGGATTCTCAGGAGGTTTAGAAACCTTAGAGCCACGCTGAGCCTGTCAGATTCACCGAAAGAATCACAGGCTGAGTGAAATAAGTGTTAAAAGACTCCATTCAGTTATACCCGGAGAACTACTACAATGGGAATGAGTCAACAGCGAGTTACTCGAATATCCGCGTTTCTCTTCCTTGCTGCTTTGATTTCCAGCCAAAGATACAATGCTGCCCTGACTGGGGAAACAGACGCTATTAACCCCTCGAATTACAGTGTTGAAATCACACTGTGCAACCCATAGTTACAACACTCAATTAATTATTATTTTTATGGCAACAGCACCTAGAAACCCGATTGAAAATGGTTTCCCACTGTGCAATCATATACAAGTACCGAGCAGCAACATGCAATATAAATAAAAATGTAAGAAAGTTTGAGCTTCTGGTTGTTTGGTTTGTTGGGTTTGGTTTTTCTTTGGTACAGATGAAAAAGTGAGACCTAAAGAAATTAAATAACTTATTCAAGGTCACACAGGGTGGCAGCAGCAGAAATGAGAACTGAGAGTCTCCAGAGTCCCATCCAAGGCCTTGATCACGGGACAGCTTTCTTCTGACAGGATGAAAAACTCACCGATGAGGCAAGAAGCAGAGGAAGCCGATGTCCTGCTTACTGCCCCCGCCATCCAAGGGGCACCATTCCGAATGAGCAGCTCCTCAGATGTTAAAAAGATCTAAAGGACACGGGTTCATCACTTTACTTAGCTACAGAAGTTTAAATGAAAACTTTCCGTTTCTAAGTAACCCAGGGTTTCATCCCAGACACGCGGAGAGCAGTTACCCAGACACACGGCGCTGAGCGCGGGGACAGCAGAGCATCCCGGCTGCAGAGCGGTGCAGCGGGGCTCCTGCATCCCGCACGCCATGGTAAGAACACCTTCACCAGGACAACGGTCCCCTGTGCATCCAGCTGCGATACGCAGAGAAACGTTTCTGCTTTCCTTCCGTGCATGGGTTAGTCCCTTGTTCTCTGGAGCACAGAAAAGATTTCAGGCAGAACCCCCCAAGTAACATCTCAGAACCTCCTCCCGCACTAGCTGTCTCCAGACACACGTTCAAAAAATCCTGCGGCAGAGCACGGCAAAACCTGCTCGGGACCGGCATGCAGCTATTCTGTTCAGGGACAGAGGGATGCTTTCAGAGCAGGCTGACTGCTGTCTAAGGGGAACTCGCAGCTGCCAGAATGAGAAGCATTCTTTCCGTTACACGATCTGAAAAGATTAGAGTGCCACAGGTCTGCTGCTGGTTTGATGTTAAAAGATGAATAAGAAAATAAGCACTTCAAAGGGACACGCGCATGGAAGGAGAAACCCAAGCTACCAACATGAAATACTGCACAGTGCACACACCCCAAACACATAAACTAGCTCTTGGAAAATTCAACCAGAAAGCCGGAGGATCAAAAGCTTCTCCAGCAAGACTGCAAAGCATTGCTGAAACAGAAATAAACACGGCAGTCATGGTGAAAGGGGCAAACCAAGTGGTTTGTGTTTATAACCTGAGAACAAAGCTGCTCAATGTGGACCGCAACTGCCAGGGAAGATGGATCTTCTGCAGCCAGGGGACCTTTAAAATTCATAAGGCAAAGATAAGATTTGAAAGCACTGTTTTGAGAAGGGTGCTGCGGAAGGAATGCAGGTACACAGAGCGTTCATTGAGCCCCTGAGCTGAGATCAGAAAGGTCTGCCCTTCAAACCGACAGCAGAAGAGAACACTTTTGGCAGAATTTCCACTCTAAACGCAGACATACAAGGAAGCCCTCGCCCCGACCGAAGCGCCCAGCCTCGCCCGCGGTCAGCACGAAGGGACAGCCTCTGCGAGCACGGTGAGCAGACCTCGCTGGACAGACTGCTGCTGAAACCGAGTCAGATGAGAAAATCCCGAAGGGGAAAGCGAAGGGCCAACACTTCATACAGGAAGGTGAACGCCATCCTCCGGGCTGGACGAATTTCACTGTTAATTGCAATTTTCTTTGCTAGCGAGTGGAATAACCACAAAGCCTGCCACTGGAAATACCTCATCAGAGTCAGCCCGTCGGAGGGGATTTTTTCTGAAGCTGCGCTCAGGCTCCTGCCAGAAGCAGGGAACCCTTCTCACTGCTCCATTGGCAGCCGGCTCCACGGAACGAGCCCGCCAGACGTATTGCCCAAACCGGCATTAACAAACAGGATATGGAAACCGAACCAAAGGCAAAGAAGGGAACAAACAGCTCCTCTGGATTTCTGCCCCGTGGCGCACGCCAGAGGAAACACTCGGTGCGCTCTAAGATCTGATTAGAAGATCCAAATATTTACGTGGAAGCCTGTGGACTCCTTTAGCTCGTCTGAAGACAGACGATGGCCTCCTGCCCTCTTTGTTGCTTTGACTTTTCCAGTGGCTGTATTCTCACCTCCTGCTCACTCTTTCCTTAGCAATCCACGACTGTTCTACACCAACGCACCCCAAGTGTGCGCTGCACAGGCGCCTGTTTCTGGGAGGAGGAAGAAGGGAAGAAGCGACTCCGAAAAGCTCAGCTAGCCTAGAAAAACACAAACAAGCAACTAGAGCTCTGAAGAACCCGAAGCCAAGTGCTACAGCAGGGAAGCCTGCAGTTGATCAGTTCTGGAGGGCAGAACATTATAAAACACTTCAAGGGACACGAGGATAAGGCAGCCAGCAGAAACAGCAATAACAAAAAATCAAAGCAATGCCTTGAAGTCTTTATGGGTTCCAAAAACCCCACGTTGCTGCCAGTCTGTGTGCTCACTATACTGTAAATACATATCTGGGGAGAATTCACTTCAGACAGTTCTTTCAGCCCAAGTATCCTGGCAGACAAGCTGACAACATTTGTCTTTTTTCCTGGTTTTGCATGCAGCGTAAAGGTTCTCCCTTCACTGTAAGCGATCAGATTTAATGAACACGGTTCCAATTGTATCAGCAGAACGGAGCGAGAGAGTGGGGAGAGAGCAGAAGCGCTGATAACATGGTACGGCACCATCTGCAACGACTCCTGTCATTGGCTTCAGCACAAATTTCCGTCATTTATAAATATCTGAGTGCTCAGACGTGCTCACATTACTGCCTCGGGCACCATCCCCTTTTCTTACAGAGCACCAGGGCGGTCTGGGCAGAGGACAGCCTGCTGCTAACTGAACACCTGAGAAAGCCGGGTGCCACCCCAGGAGTCGTGTCCCACGCTGGATGACCAATCCCAAACCACCAGCTCCCAGTCACATCACAGAACCAGCTCTACCCCCAGGGAGGGCAGGGTTGTGGTACCATCAGAAACGAGTCTCCACCACAGCAAGTTCCTAAAGCACCCAGGCTGGCAGCGGTCAACGTCCAGAACGCCCTGTGCTTGGGCTGAAGCGGGCTCTGCCTCTGGCAGTCCCAGCACAGACCGCAGGTTTCTAGAAAATCGTTTTGAAGTGCATCAGGAGAATCCCCGTATCTCTGGGGGATGCTGCTAGAATTCCCTGGGGACCAAGGCAGTGGCCCAGGCTGCCCAGAGAAGCTGTGGATCCCCATCCCTGGAGGGGTTCAAGGCCAGGCTGGATGAGGCTTTGGGCAACCTGGGCTGGTGGGAGGTGTCCCTGCCCATGGCAGGGGGTGGCACTGGGTGGGCTTTAAGGTCCTTTCCAGCCCAAACCATCCCGTGATTCTGTGATAATTCAGTACAACCTTCCTTATGATTGCCTTTGCTTCCTCTGAAAGTCACTTTATTCCCAAGATGAACACGCACTCCAGCGGTGTCCTGTGCAGCACCTACAACCCACCTCTGTTTTCTTTGTTATCTTCCAGTCGGGTCAAATGCAAACGACAGAGTGAAGCGGCTGATTGTATGAAAGTGCTGAAAAAAACCCAGAATGGCTAGATACAACATGGCAGCACCTGCTTTGAATGGAAACAGAGGTTTCTGGCAATCTAAGAAATATACCATTAAAACCAAGTGTCAGGTTATGTGCAGGCGTCTCTGCAAGAGCCACATCAGGTGCAAAGCGTTCCAGCGGCCATTGCCAACACAGCACCTGGAGCAGAAGCTGCGAATTTTGGCCTGTTACATGAAACAGCCCGACAGCCTGCAAGAGCTGCACTACCGGTAACGACAACCTCCCACCTCAACCTTTCACACACCCTTCAAACAAAACCACCACAAAGAAGCTTGAGCGGTCACCGTGCCGTCACCCATGCTCCCTTCTCCCTACAGCCGCGCTCAGGTTTGCATCCCGCGCACCGAACAAGGCTCTGCTCCGGAACAGCCTCCACGGAGATCCCGAGCACTGCACGGTCACCCCAGCATAAAACCTTCCCTTCCCCAGCCCCAAAGCCCACCTGAACTATCCGCCTTCTGTCCTTACAGAGCCACCCTGGCACTTCACCTCTTTCCCTCCAGAGGATGGGAACGGCAGGGGAGCGCCGACTGAACCACAGGGTTCCCTTCCACAGCCCAGGGGATGCCTGGAAGGGGCGACGTCCTCACCGACCCCCCCAGCGCAGGACCAGGCACCGCAGCCGGCCACCCGACAGCGAGTCCAGATACTGACCCACACGAACTCCTTCCCAAACCGAGGGTTTCATGGGTTGGAAGGCAACGCTAGAGAGCGAGCGAGGGGCACGGAGCAAGCCCGGCCCCCGGCTGCCCCCAGCCCCACACCCGCAGCATCACCTCTCCCCTCCTGTTCTGGGACGGCATCATTTCTACCGGCAGTGCTGAGGCTCAGGCAAGGCAGCCCCAGCAGTAACAGCCGCCACCGACAATGACACCGTTGCCAGGGACGTGAAAGCCAGAGCGACTTCCGCACCCACTTCTTCCCGGAGAAGAAAGCCCCCCTCAGCCCTGCCAGCACCGGGGTCTGCAGCAGCAAAGGGAAAGCCTGTCCAAGCCGAAGACGTGACGGCATGGCGCCTTTGCAAAAGCTAAAGATGGAAAAGGATTTCCACTGTAACGGGGACAGAGCTTCACCCAGAATCAGCCGACGCCGCCCGGGACCAGGCACCATCCCGGCGCGTTCGAGCGCTGCGGTCTCCGCGGAGCGGTACGGGTAACCGGAATGGTATGACAAGCTCTCGGCAGGAATTGTTTCTTCCTGTTTGATGCTTCATCCAAATAAAATGTTTATAAACACACCGAATCATTCCTGCCACAACAGACCGCGACCTGCAAGGGCTGAAGGGCCCCAGGCAAGGGACTGGGGCTGCGTGGCCGCTGGCGCTGAGCACAGCTCTTCCCAGCTGCAAACTGGTTTTACGTGACGGCCACTCCAACCCGGCTGCACCAGACTCCAAGGCTTTAACGCCCACGCGCCCTTCTCCCGGCAGGCTCCCAGCAGCGCAGAAGCCATTGCCCCAAAAGCTAAAACTGAACAGACAGCAGGACCCGACCCGTCCAGGAACGTGTTTCCTCCTGCTCCCACTCTTCACCCCATTTTGTCCTTCCAAGTCGCCTCAGCCCCCTGCAGCCTTCTCCCTTCCCACACCTCAATCAACCACAGATCCACCCAGGAGCTCACCGAGATGCAGATGAAGGTTAAATTATTTTTCCCCGCACATGCATCGCTGCATTTACCAGCTGGTTACAAAGACAACGCCAGGCCACGCGACTTAAGCACTGTGGTAACAATCCCTTCATAATGTCATTTACAATCCCTAAAAAATAATTTAAGCATGCGATTTTACTTGCTTTCCACATTTTGCAAATAATTGTAATGATTCTGGATATTTAAATGATGCTTTAAAAGCCTGTTTTTCTTTAATTATGCCCCAATTCTCAACAAATTACTTTCTAATTACAGTTTAATTAGACTATGCTGTGATGAGCATGAAAAAAAAAAAATCTTAAATCGACTTTGGATTTGCCAATTGGATGCTATTCTTCTTTTGTGTTGACACAGAGAAAGTGAGAAATGAGAAAAAATCATTCCTTAAAACAGCCAATTTGCAGGAGAATTCTCAGCTTTCGAGCACCGCATCTCGAGCAGTCGGAGTTCTGAACGAAGCCAAGGCTTTGCACCGTTGCCGCACGGCGCAGGAAGCTCTTCGGTCCCAGGAACACCCGGATGCTGAAGGTGCTCGACACCGACCGGGTTCTTCATCCATCCTAAAGGAGTCTCCAGGACTGTGCTGAGGCACCTCCCAGTCTCCACAGAGCCCGAATTTAACACATTTTGTATGTTTCAGGGAGCTGCCGCAAGGAACGAATTCCACAGGAAATGTCCAACCGGGAAACGGGGAAATTTCCGCACAGGGAACAAGCACAGGGGATGGTGCCCGGCACGGAACAAAGGCTGTAACGCAGGAAATGAATCAAAACTCCTGCCAGGAAGTTTCCGATTCAAGGACAGGGAGATGCGATTCCTTCCGTGGCGTCAAGGGACACCCAGAGGAACCCTGGACGTGTGCTGAGAGAGAGGAGGGAGAGCACTGGGGCAGGGGGCTGGCAAGGGGCAGAGGCGGGCTCGCAGAGGGTTCCGAACTTTATCCGACAGAGACTGGACACGGCCCCGAGGTGGGACGAACGGGAGGCGGCCCCAGGCAGCAAAGGGGTGCTGCGGTCAGGTTTACTGAAAAGGCAGAAAAACCTAATTTTCCTCGGGAATGAGCAACGGCATGCAGAGGAGAAAAAACTGAAAAGGAGGAAGAGATTCCAAAGCAGGTGGGCAGACGGGTATTTTTCCAACAGTGACAGAAAACAATGGACGAAAGCAGCGTCAGAGAGGTAAGTACCTTGAATTCAAAGGAGCAACAAAACATCCCATAGAAAATGAACTGAGAATAGGAAAAAGGTTCATTACAGAGGCAGATGCTGAGCCTTCAGCACCTAGGATATACTCAACAAAAACACACACACACAAAAAACAAGCCCAGGTTAAAAAAAAAAAAAATAGTGCCAAACACGAGCTTCTAGAGGAAAATGTAGCACACGAGGTCAGGGAGAACATCACTTCCTACAGAGACACTGAAAAGGAAGGAGGAGGATTTTGTAGGGACATAAGTCTGAAGGCTGAGGGAGGAAATCTGGGAACACATCCCAGCCAAATCTCAGAAAAAGACAGAAAAAACACCCATTTTATACAGGAGACCTCTGTTGGCGAGAGCTACAGAGAGAACATGCTTTGGAATGATGAAAAAAGCTTTCCAAAAAGCACGTTAGAAAACGTGATTAAAGGAACGCAAGGTGAGGGATGTGCTCAGACATGACAGCTTAGGACCAAAAAGGATGAAAGGAGGAGGGGAAAAAAAAAAAGAAAGAGACGGAGAAAGGCTGAGAGCAGCGTGCGTGTGCCATGTCAGACCAGCCTGCTCTGGTCCCAGCTCCACGGCTGCTCCCCTTGCCCCAGAACTGCTAGCAAGTGCAGACCATGTTTTTATTATCTGCTGTTGCTCTGAGTGTTTTCCAAATACATTATTAGCAATGCAACCACAGCCAGTTTCCCCTTCGTGGCCTTTCTCAGAAATCTGAAGACAAGGTTTGTCCTCTGCCTTTCCACCACGGTCACCGTGTGCACCCTGCTTTGGGTGCCAGACGTGGGCAAGATGGCACAAGCCCGAGGAAGCCGGGAGAACTGCCCTCATGCCCGAACGGCAAAATCTCCTGGCTCAAAGACACCGAGTGCTTTCCACTGGTGTTTTCATTATTACTTAAAATATACAAAATGGCTTTGAAAGGAAAAATTTTTGTTCTCCCCACCCACGATGACATTTTGTCTTACCAGCTCACACGCGGCCCCGTTCCCGTCAGCGGGAGAAGCGTCGCCACGCACATGGCACGGAGACAGAGCAACCCGCGGGCTGCCAAGAGCTGCTGCAGAGCAGCCCCAGAGCCGCAGAACCACGCAGGGCTGCCGTCCCCAGGACAGGAAACCTGTCACAGGCGTGGTGACAATACAGGGAACTCCAACATCAACAAAACCACTCCCAAAACGAATTTCAGCAAAGAATTCCTAACAAGGCATTAGGAAGGGGAGAGACTTCCCGCTGCGAACGGAGATCCACGCTTTGCTTCGCTCGCAGCCCAAGAGCAGCTGCACGTGTCTCTCCTCCACGTGGCCTGGGCAGGAAGTTGTGGAATTTGGAAAGATCCCTTACAAACAACTTCAGAGGCACGCTAATCCCTACCTGAGCCACTGCTGCCTGAAAAGTCCTTTTCTCTGTCCCCTCCCTGCCTCCCCCCTCTGCTCCCTCCAGGGCATCAAGAGAAACTCTCGCTGCAGGCTGCTCGACCCTTTGCCCTGCAAGGGATCTTCACTGCACCGCGCTGCACGTGTCCACAAATCCTGAACGACAGCACATTCTAAACAGGGTGAGACTGCGACAAAGCCACCGGCAAAATCCCTCGATCGGTCTCTTAACACGTCCGCGACTGACACACGGGCCAGGGACTCCCAGACCACCTCACCCAACATCTGCAAAAAACCTCCAGGAACCTGGATTGGAAAAACTAAATTTCAGCCTCTGAGAAAAGTTACACGTACAGAGTACCTACTCCTCGTGTGCCAACTGGCTGAAAATAAATTCTCACAGTCGCCAATGCAGTGACTATTGAAAGGTCGGATTTCTGTGCTGTGCCCTCCACCCCCGGCTGCAGGAACTGGCGAGGGACCCGTTGAATCCCATCTCACCTCTCCTCCCCGCCAGCCCACCTGCGGGTACAGCAAACTCACACCAGCTCGGCTCACACAGGCGACGGCGAACCCCCAGCCCCCCCGCAGCCCTCCCGCGCGTCCGGTGGACCTCTTCTGGTGAGCAGCCCCGTGCTCCAGAACACCTGGTTCCGTTCACCCGGCCGAGCAGAGGCCTGCAGGGATCACACCATCGCACAGCTTCTCCGAAAAGCAGCTAAAGCGCCCGGCGGGGAAGGGAGCAGCGAGTGGGAGCGCGTCACAGAGCACACGCACGAGTCCTTACCTCCAGGAGGGTCACGCTCTCATCGCTCAGGATGATTCTGGGAGGTGCAATAACTGAAGTTAAAAAACAAGTTACAAAACAGGACCACCCAGCAACCAAAACAATAAATACAGCAGCAGGGGAGGGAGAACTGCTCTTTAACGGAGTGACACCGCACTGCCCACGTCCTTCCCGTCCGGCAGAAGCAGCACTGGCTGAGCGAGCAGGTCACACCTTTCTGCGTGCCGAGGCTGCGTTTGGGGAAGGAATTCCTCCCCAGGTCCTGCCTCACGGCACCACAAGATCCCATCCGCGCCAGAGCTCGGAACAGGCTTTGTAAAGCAAGGCCAAGCATTGCCAACAGCACACTCACACAAGTAAAATGGCAAATCTGCATCTGCAAGGTGGCTTCTGACAAAGTCCTTCAACGTGCCAACTGTGAAAAAAGGAGAGAGGTTTGCTGAATTACATTTCTTTCTTCAGATGCTGGGCAAAAAGTCTAACCTGTACCAGAACTGCCCTCTACCCTGTCTGCAGATTGCCTTTTCCTTAAAAGAACACCGTTACTATCACAAATATCTTGGAGGTTAAAAAAAAAAAGGCACTTGGGCATGCTGGTCCCTTAGCAAAATCTAAGGATGCCAGTGAAGGTCTTGCTAAGAAATTTAAAGCAGCTGCGAGATCTGCAGAGACCAGCCAGGTGAGACTCTGGTAACTAGTTCTAAGCTCTTGTTTCATCCAAAAGTATAAAAAAAAATTGTGTGGGTAACCATCACGGCCAGCTGAGAACAGGAGGAGCTCAGTTAACAACAGCAAGAGCTGCTTGTGTCCAGTCTGACCGTCTGTTGTGATCGGACGGAAGCAGAAAGGTTCATCCCTTGTCATTCTTATTACGGTAGGTGAGGCTTCTTTTTCTTCTTCCTGTTTTTTCAGTTTTGTTTTGGATGGGGGAAGGTGGTGGTGGTGTTTTTTCCCAAAACTTTGCAGGCTTTAACACAGAGGAAGTGTCCAAGCTCATCTCAGTAACACACCGTTTGGACACAACCGGTGGCAGGTCAAGCGGGACCGTTTCCTGAGCACTAATATTTTGCCATCAGGTGTCCTGACCATCTCCACCAAGTAGTTCTGGAAATAAACTCCCCTTAACTAAGTGAACCACCCCAGAGCCTTTTCTCCTCCAGCTCAGGGCCCTAGAAGGACAGTATAACTGGCTACCGCGGCTTTTTCAGAGCGGTGTCACTGCCCCAGACAGCAGACAGATCTGTCCAGAGCCACTGATCAGTGCCGAGAGGCGAGCTGCAGCTGCTCAGACTGACGCGGAGATTGCTCTTACCCGTTTCACTCGGAAGGAAGAAGCCCTGCAGGACATGACGGTCTGGGAAATGGACTCTCAGCACCACCTGGGTCAGAGGCAGATACATTCGGTCAGTTGTTTGCGGCTGTTCTGCAACACCCGTCCTTGGCTGAGAACTTGTGGGCAAGTTTGGGGTTTTTTTTGTTTGGTTTTTTTTTCCTTGGGAGATTTAAGACATTCACTCTACAGGGGCAGAACAGCACACGGGCCAAGAATCACCGTGCAGCTCCTGGAGCACACGGGCTGTCCGGCTTTCACAGGCTGTAGGAGAGCGGATCAGCAGAAACCCTCCGAGCTGTCCTGCAGCAGCAGGGGGTCCCTGCGCCAAGCGATGCACCAGCACGGCATCCATAGCAGCAGGAATCCTCCCTCCATACATCTAAAGTAACACGTACTGTCAGCACCGGTCAGAAAGCACTGAACGTGGGAACTTTATCTCTTTTTTTTTTTTTTTCCCCCCCAGTAAATCACCAAAACAAAAAACTGCATTAGGATCATATTGACAGAGTAAGATATCTCCAACCTGTAACATCTTATTTACCTTTTAATGAGATACAACATAAGGGTTTTGAAACATCTGAACACAGTAAAAGGAGCTACATCGCCTGACACTGGACCGTATCATTGCAGGCCAGAGGATTTCACATGGTACAACGGTTATGCAAGTCCCACAGACAATTAACAGCAACAGGAATTTGAAAAGTCTCAAGATCCTGTCGATTAAAACCGATTCCCAAAGTTACTCAAGCCCCAAGTCTGGACTGCAAAAAGAACAAAGGCTACCTTTGGGTAACGCTCTAACTTCTCCTTCAGCTGAGCATCCCTCAAAGATTTTGTCATCAGTGGAGCTTCTTCCAGGCGTTTCCTAGATACAAGGGAAGAAGACAAGCTGTCACTTCTGTAATTTTAAAATGTATTTTAATTTTATTAAGAAAGAAAAACACCCAAGCAAGGCTGATGAGAACTGCTCAACTGTTCCATGTATCCCTCACAGCATTTTCCCCACTTCCAGTGGTTCCCACCCTTAAATCCCATACATGGAACTACTGGGCATCAGCAACAATACTGTATAAAGTAACTCCACTTGTACAGGTTAATTAAAGTTCACTACAGCAGATGCCAGAAAATATACTAAGAAGAGCAGGGGAATGTTTGCTTAGACTACTCAAGAAGAGATGGACTTCTTGATCCTGTAAATCAAGAGACTAAAGTTGGACGTGATTACTCCAGGGAGGGAAAAGAGCTACTGAAGCTGAAAAACAACGCTGGCACGAGAAATTAATGGGTATTAATTAACAACAGGGAAACAAAACAAAAACGAGAAATTTCAGGTGATTAAAGAACTGGCAGTGTGGAGTGGTGTTTTAAAAGGAGTGGTGGGTGCAAAAAATTTCTACCTGTATTTAAGAGGAGACAAAAATTCAATAAAACAATTATATATTTTCCTGCAAGTAAGGAAAATATGCTTGGATCCAACAGGTCCCATGTTCAGCTTCAGTCCATTTCCGCTGTTTGCACTTCATCCTGAGTAACTGATTTGCCAAGATACATTTTGCTGAAACTTTGATCATATCCTTCTGCACAACTATCTGCAAGTTAATCTCTTACACCCACACGGTTTGAAGGACCCCTTCCCTCACCAGGGAAGCGGCCGCTGGCACAGCCCTTCCCAAGAGGGTTGGAAGCACCAGCTCACGGTCTGGAGAGCGAACGTGAAACTAACCTGCTCCTCTCCCTGTCTGCGTACCGACTGCTGATTCCTACCAATTCCCCGCTCTTCACAAAGTCAGAACTAACTGCTAATGGGATTTAAACCACGGCACTGTGTGCAGCTAGCTTCTGCTAAGGTTCGCCAGCTGCGATGAGAAGCCAACTGGTATCAGTTTCGTGTGTAACTTGACTTTATTTTTATCCCTGGCGGTGAGAGGAAGAGGGATGACAAGCATCAGCAAATCTGGAAATTAGGTCCTTTTCTGAGGGGACTGTATTCCAGTAACCCCAACCCAAACGATCCTACACTTGCACCACTAAATACTCTAGACCCACAAGCAGCAGAGCAATTTTCAGGCCAGTCTGCGAGCTCATCTGGGTTTCAGCGGCCTGTGGGGGGGAAAAAAAAAATCAGCTCAAAGTAAAAAGTTCAACTCGGACTCGGTTCCAGTGTCAAGCAGGCTTTCCCAGGGTCTCAGAGAGCGCTCGTCATGTTTAAAGGAACGTTGTGATCCACTTGAAACTAAATACATTCATGAAATTAATTTCTTTAAGGAACATAACAGGCAAAAGGCTGTTGTGACAGAGAGGCTACTTTATCTTAATCAGAGGTTTCAGTTCAGAACTGGAATAAAAGTCCAGTAAAATCGTGAATATTTGACAGCAAGCTGCTTGAACAGTGGCCTGCCTGGTCAGCCCGGCTTCCTCTGCTTTTTCCCTCTGTGTGTGTCCCAAACATTCTCGTGTCTCGATTTGTGGCTCAGTTTGATTTTGCTTTATTTCCAGTTGGTAAGGTCTCAAAGTTGGTCTTTTCTGATGACGTCCAATAAAAGGTTAATTCTGTTATTTAAAATACAAGGTGCTCCGTACGGGCTGGAAATGCTGCTAGCTGCTGCTGCAGCCAGTGGGAGTTGTTCTCATGGGGCTGGATCCCTGTGTTCGTACCTTTGTCCATCACAAGGTACAAATTCCATCCATCCAGTCCCCAGTAGTTAATGGGAAGTCAGATCGAAAGGAAGCCGGAGCTCACCGCTGCTTTGGGCCCCGAGCAGACAAAGCACAACGGCAGCGGCTTCTCTTTCAGAAGGGGGAAGGAGAGAAAGAACAAGAGGTGGGATATCAAGTGGCTTTGAGTAACTCCCTGAAACGCAGAACTCGAGAAGGAATCTTTCTCTTAATCCTTCCTCTGTGACGCCCACCCCGAGCAGCCCAAGGCTCTCGGATAACCTCGTCACCGCAGAGGCACCGCAGACACTGCACATCGCGTGAAACCATCATCCCATGCACAAACGCTCAACCAGCCCGCAGAAAACACAGGTTCTGTCACAGCATCGTGACATAGCACAACGGGCAGAGACTCCAGTGCCGACCATTAACCCTTTACGCAGAGATCCCAGCCAGCTACAGGCGCTTGGCGTTGCTCTGCTCACCAAAGGACCTGGAACAACCGCAGTCGCCCGCAGGACGGGAACTTGCCTCTCGCTCTGCAGCTGCGCCAAACGTTTCCGGACATCATCCACCGTGATTTCAAAAAACTCATCAGGAAGTTCTTCTGGGTCAGCGGGAAGTGGTTCTAGGAGGTCTGGGTGACATACAAGTGGCTCTCGTGCTACAAGCTACAGAATGAAAACACCTTGGATTAGTTTTCAGCCCATCGCTTTGCTGACGCTGTAAGTACGGCGCACACGGGGCGAGAACAGACACCACTGCCGGAGTCACACACAGAGGCAGTTACATCTGCTGGCTCCCGATCAATTCAAACTTTTAAAATCATAGCAATGCTTACACGCACAAAGCTTGAAAGCAAACAGAACAGCGTGCTGCAGGAGATGCCGGGGGAAAGAACAAAAACCCCGGCAGTTAATCCAGCATTTCCGTATGGTCAGCTGCCAGCCTAACGCAGCTCCAGGCTCTATGAACAAACGCAATGCCTGCTCCTTCTCCCCTCATATACCCTTCCCAATCCCAATTAACGCCCGAATGTCCTCCCCCACTCTGTTCCGCCCACCCTCCCTTCCCCCAGCACAGCCCCTGGGGAGCAGGAGGACTCTCCCTCAGTTGTCAAAAGCAACAACACAAATTACAAGGCAACGTTCACTCTGCTTGTGGGCACTAAAGGGTAATTTGAGAAATTAAAAGAGGGAGGTTGTGTGGGTGGGACCCTGGGCTACTTTTAGAAAGTTGAGCAGGGTCAGCTCCGAGGGGTGAGGAGCGACGGCAGCTTTCCCAGGGCTCCGGGGAGGGATGCCCAGCGCCGCGGCAGCGATCCTGAGCGTGCAGAGCCACGCTCCGGGAGCCGGCTGGTGCACGACGGCCCCAGTGCTGCCAGCACCCGCGGGTCTCCATCGCGAGTGGGCAGTAGGACCTTCCCCTCTGGAGCCATTGCCAACCCGCCGCAACGTGACAACGTGACGGGATACAGAAAACCCCTGCTTCCCAGACACAAGTGCCCCATCCCCACCCTCCAGCGCGCATCTGGCCGAGATGTCCCCGTTAACGCCCTGCAGCACACCTGCGCTGGCCCCACGCAGGCACCGCTCCCTTTGAGCTCCCACGTCGACAACTTCACCCCTTTCCCCAGCCAACACCAAACGCTGAACATCTTAACCTCCAAACCCAGACACATCACTGAGCAACTCCTCAACGAAGAAACACGCTTTTGTGTGCAGAAGGAGCAGATCTGTGCACGTCCAATGCCTGCAAACACACAGAGTAAGAATTCCCCAATATTAAGTGTTCAGCTAACCCCCCCCAACAGCGCGAGACCTCTGGAGAGCTGCAATGAGTGAGTTTTTGTGAAACACAGCTCAGGTGGGTTGAGCTTGTTTTTCAGAGTTTCTGCAACTCAGCTCCAGCATTGCGCAACAGGGACTGATCAGAGGAGAGCCGCACAAGGTGTCTCCCACGCCCTCAGCAATCAAGACATCCCTGTTTTGCCTGGAAGGGTGCAGAGGCTGCCTCATCACACTAACACCAGGATCTCTTTTCTGCCACGTATTCAACACCCCGTGAAATCAACCGTACACCTCCCCTCCTTACAGACAAGAAACTCTTCAGAGAGAAAAGCATCCATCCATTCCTGGTGCTCCACCAGTTCTCTTTCCTTCCCCAGCACCCAGCCATCGCCCTGGTCCTTTTCCTTTTGCTCACACAGGTATTCCCATGAGGCCTGTCTCAACCTGAGTGCTCTCGGTGCCGCCTTCTTTTCACGTGCCACCAACAGCCCCGAAGCACGGACAGAACCCGAAGGTCACCGTCCCGTGGCGGTTCAGCACAGGGAGGGTACCAGGTTCTGCAGCTCGCTTCCCAGACCCCGACACACCTTGTGCCTCCTGCAGCCGTGACAACAGGGAACCATCTCCTGTAATAACCAGGGGCCAGCGCAGCCCGTTTCTGCCTTCCCCTGTGTCACTCTGGAGGAGAGCACGCCGTGCATTTGCTGTCTGACAGCAACAGGAGCCAAAGACACAGCGTGAGGGTTTGTCACCCGCAGACTCTCCACCTCTGCCGAGCCGTCGGCGCTTTCCCCGCAGGCTGGAGGCATCTACCGACAGCAGGGACCAGGCAGCCTGCGAACCTGCCGTCCACGCGACAAACCCGGGTGTCGGGACGAACACGGTGCGTCCTGCGGTCACCACCTGGGCAAGCAAGGACGCCGAGGAAAGCCCGCATCTCCTGTATCCCCCGTATCCCCCGTATCTCGTTTGGGGCGAAGCAGAGGCTGTTGTGCTCCACACAGCAGCAGCTCTCCCTGGAGACCCACCTCCTCCCACCACCTCTGGGAGCTCTAATCTCGGGGGAATCTGGTGTAAAGTTACCTTCTAATAACTGATGTTCTGACATCAAAGCCAGCGTGCAGCTGCCTGTAAACCATCTTTAGCTCAAGAAACGAAGGGACGCCGGCACAGATTTTATCCAGCCTCTCTCTGCAGCTTCAAAAACCACACACAGGCAAAGCATTAATGGGAAGATTCTTTTACAAAAATGGACCTTTGATGTTTAAAAATAATTTGTTTTGTTTTGGGTTTTTTCCTCGGGACTGAAAAGGGACAAAAAGCAGATGCCATGTGGCTAGCCCTGCTCTGCTGCTGCGAGCAAGGAGAGCGGAGGATGGCAGGAATGGAGGAGGGAACAAAACGCAATCAATCAGCAGCAAAAGCAGCAGAGATCAAAGGCCTTGAAAGCAGCAGCCAAAATCACATGCTGTTTAACACAAGGGCAGAACCCCCCCAACAGAATCTGCAGCTGCTTCCCAAGCTGCTCTCAGACGGGAAGGGAGGCTGGCTCCAGAAGTGCCTCCGAGTGGTTTGAACTGGACGAGTTCTCAGAAAGATGCCGGATCGGGAGAGTCCTCGGGCCACCGCCGCTCAGCTCCGCGCCCGACAGCACGGCTGCACACTGACTGCAGCCAGGAAAACGATAAAACGAGTTCTGTCTGTCCAGCCAGCGTACGGAGAAGTGCTGGCAGCAGGGCTGGTGAAGAACACGGCCACAAGCCCGGGCACTCCTGCCCTCCCTCCTTCCTCCCCGACGCAGCCGGACTCCTCCTCCCCAACCCTCAGAGGCCAGAGCGTGGCTGAAGCTCGTAATGCACGAGGCTGGAGACATCACCCGGCCTCCTGCTCAGCTCTCCCTGCTCAGGGTCTGTTCCAAAAGGTTAAATAACACTGATCAGACGGACCCAAACGTGTTTCTAACGCAGGGGAATACCCACCACCGTGCTGGCAAGGCTCTTCCTGCCGCATTGTAACTGCTCCAGAGTCCTTCCAGGGCCTGGCTTCTGCTCCTGAACCACTCAGAAACTCGTTAAGAACAGACTGCAACCACAAAGAAGTCAACCAAGGTAGGATTTCCACACAACGTGACAGCATGTGACACAGCCTTGCTCAATTCCTCCCGGACCCAGCTCCTGTGGAACCTCACCAGGCACCTTCTCTCTACAGCAGCTTCCCGCTGTTTGATCTCGTGGCTGGGTCAGAACCAGAGACAAATGCAGAACTCCATCTCTAGGAGGGACTGAAGAGTGGGAAGCAATGACAGGGATCTCTGGACGCTGAAGCCAGCCCTAGTGATGAGCTGTGCCGGGAACGGGGAGCACGCAGGATGTGGAACCACCAACGCACAGCGATGTGCGGTGGGCACCCATCCAGTGCCTCCTGCACCCCATCCCACCCTACTTGCCAGACACATCCAACCTTGCTGAAGGCATCTGATGCCATACAGCTGCCCCTCAGAACATCGCTCAAAGGCATCCTGTGACAGCGTCACAGCACTCCGGAGCCATCAGCTCTGCGTGGGCTAAAGCACCGTCAGCGTTCACTCGTACGGGTCTACTCCAGAGACACCGCCCGTGATGACAGAGGTGCAACGTGACCTTCTGGAAAGGCTTACAGAGAGGTGGGCTCTATTTAAGACGCAGGGTATTTTAGAGCAAGGCAGAAAACACTTTTACATGCGAGCAGAAATAGGGAAGTTAAACAACGGAAGGTTTCTGCGTCATCTGCGATACTACAAAAATTGAGACTTACAGAAGAGATCGGACTAGACTGAGAGGAACAGGAGAGATCCAGACCTGTTTTTTTCAGATATTGAACTCTTGACCAGTAAGATCCAACTGTAGCTGAAAAATTCCTTTCCTAGATCCATACCCCTTACATCCCACTTGTGTCACCAAAAGTGTCAAACTCTCTGTCAGTGACCACAGGCAGAAGGAACTCTGAGGAAGCAGATGGGCGACTGCTTTTACAACAGCTTTACTATGGAGTTGCACATGCCAAGGCTCAGATGTGAAACCTGAGCACACTTTACAACCTAAAAGTTAGAAACTCTGACCGTCTTCACAGATCTTGGAAGTCATGAGATCAAGCTGCAACAAGACAATCCTACAACGGGCTAGAAAAGTGATCCCTTCCCATGCGTAAAACTCAACCAAGCTTACACCTTCTGCGTGCTCCTGGAGATCGGTCGGTCACAGCAAGCAGTAAGCACCTTCAGAGTCTTATAAAACCCACGTCTGACCAAGCTCTGCTCATACTCAGCAAAGCTACAGAGCAGACAGGGAATTTTAAGAGAAGGACAAGTACCCAGGGCTCAGGTGACAAAGTGGAATTTGAAGCACAGAGACTGAGGCTCTTCTGCACTGTGCTTCTAACGCAGTTGTGTTGCCTCCATTAGAACCATTCAAGGACAGTCAAAGCTTTGCTTGCCTCTGGGACAGCAAATTCTTAAATTCTCGTCCTTCATCCTTCCTACAGTAAACTGTCCAAAGTGCAATATTTCCCCACGGAACTCTTGGCAGAGCTGTACGCCACCAAGGCACCGAACCCTGTGGGCAACAGTCTTACACATGGAAACATCTTTTTCCTCGTAGGACCTCAGCCTCAGGCAAGGCAAGATAGAGAAAGCCCTCACTGCAAACAAATTTTCCCTTACCTGCTCTTGCTCCTCTTGTGGTTCTTGGCTGTTCTTAGACTTCTTTGGCTTAGAAGGGCCTCCAGGGCTGGAAGAAGTTGTTGGCAGGTTTGAAGATGGCGTGTCTAACCCAAGAGATGGTGCAGCTACAGAAGGGTCCCCCAGACGCTGTCCATCTCCAAAAAAAGGGACAAAAGGGGTAGACTCGGTCTCCGAGGAAGGCCACAGCTCCTCCGAGCTGGCATGAGATTCTCTGATCGAGTCTTGCTTGTCTGTGCAGCTACTTAAAGACATGGGCACATCCCTGTGGTCCAAGTCCTTTGGGAATGTGTTTGCTTGAGGTAGGGGCACATCCGCTGCTCCGTCAGCAGAGCCCGGCCTCACTGTCGGCTCATCACAGTGCACCGTGGCACCCACAGCTTCCTCCCCACCAGACGAACTGCGTTTCTTCATGACAACTCTTAAAGAAGACACCAAGAGGAATAAAAACAAAATAATTTATCCTCACAGTACTGCCCTCCCCATTCTCAATGTGACCATGACACAAAGAAGACAGCTAGACTCAAATCTACCCCTAATTAATGATCTGCTTCCTCCAGACACTCACAAAGCGAGGGGTGGGGGGTCGGGGATTTGTGCAAAAAAAGCAGAACAGGAACTACCCGCTCCACAGGAAGAAAACTGCCTTCCAGGAAAAACAGCAGCCAGTTGTGAAGCACAGCTTCTGATCACTCCTGGCTAGAAGATCACAGGAAGGCTGTCACCGTCCCCCACCCTCCAGACAGGCAGCAGGACTGCAGGGACGGGGAGTTTAATGTCTGAAACCCAAAGCAGGGAAGAAGGAAGTGGCAGATGACTGTCACCTAAGAGAGCCTTCTAACTTTGAATTGTCTGCTTCACTCAGAGGGGGAATAAAAAAAAAAAAAAAACAGGAAAAATTAAAAAAAAGAAAGAAGCAAACAAGCCCCTTTAATCTGCACATGACTGGCCAGTGCCAGCATCTGCAGCTGGGGGAAGCACATCTGGGCAGCAGTTTCAGATAAACAGGCAAATGCAATAATTACTGACTGCCGTGATGTTTGTCCTTTTGAACATTTCATGCATTTTGGGGGGGGTATTTGAAACAAAACAAATTTACCACCAGAGTGGAAAGGAAAAATAAAGAGCCCAAACTTTGCTCCTCCCAACCTGACGATGGCACTGCCTCCAGTCAGCCCAAGTGACTTCAGTGTTGTCTTCTCCAGGGCATCTTTTCCCGAGATCTGCAACAGAAACAGAGGAAAGTAATTATGGCAACTGCCTCCCTGGGAGAGCATTTAAAGTACTCTTTCTAGAAAGAAGCCTGTATCAAAACAAACACCCCACAGCACCAGAAACAGCTCAGAACACATTCCTTCTGCAGCTGGAAATAAGACCTGAACCCATCTGCATTCACCTGTACTGCTTTACCAAGATCACTGCTTATTAAATGATCCCAAGGGAAGATGACCTACGTGTATCTCCATCCCACACACACATCCAAATCCGACCCAACCTCAGCAAAGCACTATTTTAATGTCAGAAGTTAAATCACAGAGAAAATCTCGGAGCTGAAAGACAGCCGATTTCATTCCATACACCTCCCATCTGCTCGCAACGACCTGTTCCAGAATAAAGATGATCTGTCCACAGAGGTCAGTGGGAAGTGAAGGGGACAGCTAGGGAGAACAAATTCCGTAATACGCACACAGAAAATATTAAACAAAACATTAATAGCAAGAGATCAAAACACAGAGAAAAGCAAATATTTATTAAAATGAAACCACTGTTTTGACTCGAGCTTTAAAAGAAGTTGGAAAGAAAAACACAAACAGGTCATTGAGCTCATTTTATGGGCTCAGAGGTCTAAACGGCCCAGGGTTACGTTCCAAGAGAGCTTTTTTCCATACAGACACGTCATGCTTTGAAAAGACCAACATTTTTCTACTTCCCCTCTCCAGAAAGTTCAAAAGAAACACTTTCCAGGTTGGAAAGCAGAGCTGATTTTTTCTTATTTTTTAAGGACAGAAGGAGAAGAGGCAGTTAAGAAGACTCTGATGACTTACCTCATCTCGCATGTAAATACAGACTGGAGAGCATTCACCCTGCTGTTCCAGAAACTCCCTGCAACGAAGAGCAAAACACTGCAGCATCTGTAGAGCAGCCTACCCCCTCCAAAACCAATGCAGAGCAATAGCAAGAAGTGAAATGAGCCAGCAACACTCTCCTCCATGTTCCTCCAGCAACAACCATCCCCCAGCTCACAGAGTCGGTGTCAGACACCAGGGAAAGAATTTGCTCCGATGCATTCACCGCTCCTCAAGCACAGCCTTGAAAGTTTAAAAATGAAGGAGAAATAATCAAACTTAATTTTGAAATTAGTCGATCTTACTGGATAAATTTGAGCACATCATTCTTCATGTGCCTCAGTACGCGATCTGGAACATAACTTTAATAATACTTACTCTTTTTAACCCCTTATCTAAGTTAAATATTTTATTACAGTTTAGACTGTACTTTCCTTGTGGACAGGTCAGTTTCTTTCCATGTATGCATAGCAACAAACAAAATTAAATACTGCTCTAAAGCAAATAATCCTGAGGACAAAGACTTTGGCTATCTGAGTATCAGACAGATTAAAAAAGAAAACAAGAAGAAAAAAAAAAAAAAAAAAAAAAACAAAAAAAAAAAAAAAAAAAAACAAAGCAAAAAAAAAAAAAAAAAAAACACAGAAGAAAAAAAAAAAAAAAAAAAAAAAGCAGCAGCATAAGCTTTCAGACTCTGGAGACCAGAGACAAAGCAAAGCCAAAGGAAAGGCTGCCGCAGCAGACAAAGTGAAGATCAACCCACGTTTAAGCACTACAGTGAAACAGGACAAATATTATCAATTATGGAGACTGCTGATGAGCCATCTGCAGAGGAAGACATAAGTGAAGGACTCAGCATAGAGAAGGGGAAAAAACAGTAAGATGCTACTCTTGAGAAGATGCTACTCCTCCCATTTTCCTCCAGATAAGCAACTCTGAGGCGTTCAAGTAGAAGAGAAGCTTTGTTACACCTTCACTTGATCAAACACAGAAGAGGGATGGGGAAAAGGCAATCACTGCCTGTCACAGCAAGTCTCAGTTCTCATCCACCCAAGATCCTGCAATTTCAAAAGAGAATACACGTGGAAAACCCTACAGCAGGGTTTTTGGGGAAAACACGGACTAACACCTTTAGCAAGCAAGCCTCAGATGTCTGCAGAAAAGTAAAAAGCCTCAAAGAATTAACCAGTACGTTACACTGGAGCACTGACATCAGTGAGAGAATTAGATTCAACAGCAGAAGAAACTCATGCTGGTCTCCCCTTCAGCAGTCCAAGTGAAATTCAAACTGAGATCAGCTGAGAATGTGGTAAAACACGAGATTAAGGAGAAGAACAGTTTGCTTCTCCCCCACAAACACACCAACAGCAAAAGGTGAGCAGGAAAGCACCTGCTCATTTGGGAAGGTAACTGGCCAAGTCCTCACAAGCGTATTTCTCACAAGTTTTAGATTCAAAAGTTTCAGCTTATCAGGGGAAACTACAGAACAGAAGGTGAGAAAGTTGTCCCAGGATATTCCACATCAACACAAAGAGAACAGATGAGATTGATCCCTCTCCATAGCACCCAGCAGCTCCTGTCAGCACACCCTGTCCTGAGCCCTCTGTCACTGCAGTTGCCCCAGGACGTCCCTCGGTAAGGAGCTGTATATACCATCTGCATCGCAACAGCTGTTTTATCATCAAAAGCAAAACAGCTGAAATTCTTCCTCATGGTAAACTCCCTTGATCTGAGCGCTCTCGGCAGTCCAGTCTCTGGGGGGAAAGGATGGCTTTCCCCCTGCCTGGCTCCACCAGGAAACAATCACGCGTCGCCTGCGACTTGAAGGGAAGCCACCTCTCTGCAAACCAGCTGATGAAATCCACCTGCCAGCCCAGCCCAGCCACACATCCTCACTCATCTCCTGGGGCCCCGGACAAAGGAGGCTGAAGCTGGTCCCTGAAGCCAATTGCCATTTTCTGCCCCGTTGCGCTGGTGTTGACCACAGAGCTCAGGAGGAGCTTTGCAATGACCAACTGCCGTGAACACCCACACTTAACGGCCTCGTCAGACTCTGCAGTGAACTTCAAAAAACAAAACCTGCAGGACCCTGGCAGCCTGAAAAAAAATCCAGTATTTCCCACTGGAAATGAGAAGTTTTGGAAAGACAGTTCTGCTTCAACAATTTCTCTGCCTTGTTTGTAATTCTGTCATAACCACACATTCTCCTACATGCATTTGCAAAACATCCATCAGCTTGATGTCCAAGTGTCACAAAATTTAAGCAGGAACCCGGACTGCATGTGTCCAGTGCATCACTTACACCTAACACTTCCCGTTCTCTGTGTTTTAATTTGTGAGCATCATAGCTGGGGGTGGAACAGGGAATGACTGTAAGAAAAGGGTGACAGAGATCAAGGCTGGGTCCATTCTGACTTTTTCTAACTCAGGATGAACAACCAAAGCACCTCTAGCACAGGTCTGCCGTCACTGGCGGTTCTGCAATCAGCTATTCTCTGCCAAGGACAGAAAGCTGTACACAATGGTCTGTAGGAATCAAGAGATGAAGTTCCCAATACAGAACGAGCGTGATCTTGTGATTCAAGACCCAGGCTCCGACCTCTCTCCCTCCTTTCACAGCAGAAACCAAGTCCAAAGACCAACGTTTGGTGAGGAAAGGCAGAAAAAAAACAACTTGTCTCTTGATTAGAAGGTTGGAACAAAATAGCACCTACGAGACCACCTTTAGCACAGCCCAGCAGGCTCCGTGCACTCAGACTCTGCCAGACAGCAGGTCATCCCTGCCTCCCTTTCAATGGTTTTTGCTTCCAGTCAGGCTCAGCCGCGTCCTCCCTACAGGAATCCTCGATAAAAGTGCACAAAAGATAAAGGACTGCTGAGACACGGAGGAAACAGTGCGGAATCACAGAAAAGGACTAAACAGCCCAGAGGAATAAAAGCCTGAGCCCCAAGTCGCCCGTCTGTCGGGAAAGGCGGATGATCACCATGTAGGAGGAGAGACTCCAAGGCACAATGGAACACACGTCCTCACTGCACAGACCCACGAGAGAGGAAACCTGGTGTAAGCCATCTTTCCAAAACTGCTTTCTCAGCTCGAGCAACGCTTTGCCTTGAAGAGCCTTCTGAAGATGTACGGAAAATATCTGAACTCAATGAATGATACCACCAAAGAGCCACAGCCATTGTCAAAACTGTCTTCAAGCGGCCAGGCTGCAGTCACTTCTACGTGAAACAGCCCACGAAGCTGCCAGCCAGGCAAGAGCAGGAGACAGAGAAGCAGCAGCTCTCCCAGGCCTCACGCTAAAGGGGCGTGCAACACCCGTGCCCTCAACCCGTCTCTGCAGAACAGGCTCCAAGCAAAGATCCCCCAGAGACTTATTTTTGTATAACTGTTGGAAGCCAGCAGGCTCCTCCTCCAGCTGCTGTTAATCCATGACATGCACGCAGTGAGGCAAGCACACACATCAAACACACTGTCATTTCTTTGATGTGCTGTTCTTCAGAAGGGGAACGGCAAGCAGATTAGATTCCTTCATGTAGTGACCTGACAGGGCCTGTAAACATCTTGTGCAAGGACTGCCGCACGCTGAGAGGAGGAGCAGCCTCACAATAGCTTCCAGACCTTCTCCAGACCCAACTAGCCAAGATGGACGCTGGAAACCCAGGGGAAATTCCAGTGGATTTAGAATACTTCCCCTCACGCATTTAGAGCGGCTGAGCATTCCAGGAAAACATCTCCAGTTGGAAAGCCGAAGGAAGGATTCAAAGGTCAACAACTATCTGACTCTTTAGTCAACGCAGTGAGTGCACGCTGAAAGCAGCACAGCCCCGGAGACCCGTCGGGAGGGCTGGGGATCCGGCTTCCTCGTGACCAGGTCACACACAGCATCTTTGCTACTTGTTGAACTTAATCAGAAGTTTGCAGAGTCTGTCCAAACATCTGAGTTCAGCTTCCAGAGGGCAGAAGAGAACAGCTGCATCTTATGAACTGAAGTTAACGATGCTTAGCACACTGTGGCAGTTAAACCTTAAGGAGAGCAGCATGTGCATTAACTATTAGTATTACAATAACCTGTGACAAATAAAACCGCTCCAAAGGAGGAAAATTGTATAAAAAGGTCAAAATTCAAACCAAAGAAATAACCAACTAATATGAGAGAAAGCCACACAGAGGCTGTTTGTCACTGACCATGCTGCTCCATGATTAAAAAATAATAATGAAACCACGGAGCGTCAGTTCTGAAAGAGCAAGGAAAAGGCAAATGTCTGCATTGTAAAGGAAAAGCCACAGACAAATAAATTCAAATTCTACAAATCTGCAGGATTTAGCTGGACCACCATAACAGCAGCTAACTACTGGCACGCAGAGTTCCATCCAAACAAGTATTTTCTCACCGCACTGCTCACCTGATCTTTGCAAAATGGTTGAGAAGTTCCCACAAAGTCTGCTGACAGAGAAAGGTGTCTTGTAAACGGGAGCCATCGTCTAATTGTAACGCGATCCGAACCTAGAGAAAAAAATACACTGAATGAAAACAACTTTTTTCAATATTTCAATGATCTCTAGAACCTGCTATCCAAAAAACCATCACTTCCTTCTAAACATTTGCTGTGAAGGATTACATTGGTTAAAAATGCAGAGGAGTACTCAAACGGTATCTGAGAAGTTAATACTGAGAATAGTTCTGTTCTGCTGTGAATGCGAGTGTTGTACGTGAAGATCTTGAGAGACAGTGTGAAAGACCTTCCGGAAGCCCAGGTGACAGTATCCACGGCTCTCCCCTCACCTCCCGGCATTTCTGCCTGATCCCCTAACGGGAACGGACCGCTGGAGCATGGAGAAGGCGATCCTTGAACATCGACCAGCTTTCCTGGGCCCCTCTTCCCTGCCGTATCCTGAACTGACAATGCAGGTGTCCCAGACGATGTGTCAACTCGAGCAACTGAGATGCTCTGTTTTACACCAGCTGAAACTTGACAGCAAGGGTCTTCGCAGCCCCATGAAATGAATCCCAGTAACCCAGACAGGGCTGGTGCAGCTGCACGGACTGAAACACCAACCCAGAGCTCTGTCGACTTGAGCATCAATGTGCAGAACAACTTCCCCGAGGCAGAACAGACAGAGTACCTGCGCATCCCCACAGAGAAACAACGAACGTGGTCCACATCCGCCTCTGCGTCACCGAGACCTAACCAAGAGACGACGTATAACCTGCAACTCACTGATGCTTCCTCACCACTGAATTCTGAGATACAATTTAAGAGTGAAATAATAAAAAAAATCTCAAAAAGAAATCTGGACATTCAGTAACAAAGTTCTTAAACACCTGCAGAAGAAGGGAAAAGACAGCAATCTGCCTACGGCAACAGGCCTTCTCCAGCCCGGAACGTGAACGTTCCTGACCACCACCAGGTGCTCACACAGATCCTACATATTCTTCAGAGAACTGCCGCCAAAAACAAACAAACAAACAATGCAAGACATTTCTAAAATTAATACACCAAGGGCAATCCTGAAGAACTTCAAACTCCTGATGGTCTCACAGGAAAAAATCTAGCAGCTGAGCAAGGGATGGAGAATGGCAGAGTGCTTCAGTTGTGATCGTCGCCTTTCAGACAACAGTCAGCATTCTTTTTCAAAATGCCTAAGTTTCCCCAATTAGCTCTCCGATCTAAAGAAAAGTTAAAAAAAAAAAAAGGTGCCTATTAGATAGCACCTGGTGTCTCTAGTCAACTATGGTTTTCTGAAGTCCACAGAAATTGGCCTTATTCAAAAGTCTGAGAAGGACATCAGCCCAGGACATCAACAAAAGCATCGCAGTGCATCCCCTCTGTGTGTGCCTGATGTGTGTGAGAGCACGAGGCAGGGAGAGAGAGATGGGGAAACCAGACACCACACGCTCCGGGAACCGACTGCGATTTCCTTGCGGGAATATGTTTGTCATCTGCCTCGGTTCCTACCAGTCCTTGCAGGACTGCAAATTGTGATCAGCTGGAGACAGGAATTTTTCTACACAAAGGAAACAGTGGCATCATCAACAACCAGCCAACAGAAGTAAATCCTTTCATCCCACCATTAACACAACCTCCTGGTTTCTCCTATGCCGGAGACAAGCCTTAGATTATTCTCAGCTACAGCAGTGATGACAGCTGACATCACCATTCTATAAGAATCCAGCCCAGAAATTCAAACTACCAGTTGCATCAGTTTTTAGGCAACAGTTCAAAGCTAAGCATGTCACGAAAGTCCTACTCAGTCAACTAGAAAAGTCTTTTTAAAAATCCCAGACTCTATATAAAATAACAGAGAGACCGGTGCCAAATACCTTCTGAGTGTACAAACACACAAACAAAAGGCTAATGACGTTAACGCCAGAACCGTACTGACACTGCCCCTGCACCACCTGCCATCGCCAGGGAATTTGTTCCATTTTTCACTGAAGAACCGTCTTACAGGAACCAATGATTTTTACATGAGAAGGAAAATCCAAAAGCCCTCTATTTTAAAAGTATCAGACCTGCTGAACAAACTCGTGATTTATCGAAGCCTATATCCTGCACCTAGAGGTAACTGCTGCCAGGGTGCTGCAGGGAAGCACACCTACTTCCACGAGCATTATCTCAATAAAACAGACAATAACCAAAGGCAAAGAACCAACTTCATCCCAACATTACTGCAGCCAACTGGCACAACTGAGTCCACTTCTCAGCTGCCACGACACGAGGGCACAACGCTAGCGTCACCCCTGGTAACAGAGCTATCCGGCTGTTTTCAGCCTCCTGCAGGATTTGACACTAGTTCGCTGCGGCGGATGATGCTTTTGGTCAATTGTATTTTCTACAAAGTATTTTCTTAAACCATCCGTAACATTCTTCCAGGTGAAACCTCTGTTCTTCATCCCCGGGACGATAACTCTGCTCAGCCCGCAGCCTGCACAGGCACCCTCGCTGAACCTTCTCAGCTCCGCACCCCAGCAAGGAGCCTCCCCGGAGAGCCTCCCTTCTGCAGATCTCCTGTCGAAATACAACCGAACCGGTCACAACGCAAACTTTCATTAGCTCTTATCTTCTGTGATCTAAAGTAGCAATTCCACGTTATAACCCCTCTCCCACAGCACACAGTCCTCCTCACCCTTTCTGATACATTATCTGTATCTTCTGGGGGGGGAAATTTAAAAAAAAAAGTCATTGTTTTCCTTCAGTGCAATACTTCCCAAACGGGACGCAAATGGCAGATAAAGTCAGCACTGTCCCGTTTTAGCAGAAACACTTTCCTCTGGAAGACGAACTCCATGCCATCACAACTTTTTTAAACTGAAAATTTTAAGCAGATGCTACCAGCTTGTGGTATGTTTTTTTTAACTAAATACGTCATTTGGAGCACTAACTTCTTTCTACCACAGAGTCAGAAAGAAAACATTAGCGCCAAAACAAAGCACATGGCGGTTTTACAGAGAAAACCATGGACATCAGTGGTCCCCAAAACTATGCTGCGCACCCACAGTGAACTAGGCAGACATCCCAAAACCTCCTCATCCTACAAAGCTGATTTTTCAAGGTATGCATCCGTTAATCTCTGTGACAGATAAGGCAACTGCCTACAGCAAAATCCCACTAACACAATTTGGCAGACAGACATTAAGAGATCAGCACTAACAGACCTGAAAATTTCACAGCAGTTGAAAAACCCCATATGAGGAAGTCAGCAAGAAGAGAGACGACCGTTATGGATGGACACATTTTCTTTCCCAAGCTACTCAAATAAGATCATACATCCTTGTCACCACATAAAATGTTTATGCTCATTAACACCTATGCATCATTTTTAAAATTATGCTTCCAGCTGTTATAGCAACGTGCAAAAGATTTTTAATTCTTCTAAACGTGACAATAACTCCTACAGAACACCGCACCTCTAAGCCCTTTGCAAATTATACTAAATAAGGTCATTCAGCAGCTGCGAAACACAGCACACATCACAAAAAAGTCTGTGTGAGAACAGCACAAACAGCAATGCTGGGAAGGAAGCAAAAGACAAGTTTGTAAGGATTTGAGTCAAAATCCAGAGACAGACAGCAGCAACTGAAATAAAAATTAGGAAAGGGAACCGAGTTATCAGCTCGATTGCTGAGCAAAGTCATCAGTGATGTTTAACTTTTTATACATCCACGACTACCAGTGTTCCAGCTCCCCAAAATATCTCCCTGTCCTCCAGCACACAGCTGGAACCCCACCACCATACCCATCATACCGACTGCACGCAAAGACTTCTAGCTGCTCAGTTACCGCTTTCCACCACACCTCAACCAGTCTTTGGGTGGCCTTCCACCCAAGCACTGGCCAAGGGTAACCACGCCCGCGCTCATTACATCGGACGAGATGACATCCAGCACGACGGATAACTGAAGAAATCGGGTCACGCTGCGAGATGAACGTACCGTGCTCCCCGTTCCCACTCTGTTAGAGACTGGCACCATCTCCAGCTTGGCATTGTTGGGCAGCCTGGCAAACCTCCACTGTAAAGAGAGATCCAACACACTCCTCTGAAACCTAGAGAAGAACACAGCCGTGAGACACCGGGAACCATCCTGTGCCACCTCCCGATCACTTAAGGACTGGCAACAACGCAAAGTCCAGGTGCCGAGCAATTCCCCGCAGGTTGACTGGAAGCCATAGAGCATCATTCAGCAATGCACAACTGGTAATTCAGAACAGAGACACTGAAAAAAATTATTCTGCAAACCCAAAAAGTTGTCGTTAGTACAGGTCACAGATAAAATACTCAAATGTATGTTCCTGGCCAGGCTTTGAGAGATAAACAGCAACTGAACTCGTGTTTGACCCTGGTGTTCACTGACACATGACAGGGGCTGGTTTGGGTTTTTTTATTGCCCCCCAGAAGCAACCTCTCGGCTACGACACCGCACGAGAAAACGGCCAAAGCATCAGGGGAGAGGGAGAGGAGTCCCCCGGCCTGCGAGCAGCAGGGACACGGCCCCGGGAGACACACGGGATCCCGGCACCGACCCCAAAGCGCCGGGAGCTGGGCACCGGCTGGAGAACAGCCCGAGCCCCGGGGACCCGCACCCGCGCGGGGCCGAGCCAGGGCCGACCCCGGCCGCCAGCCCCGGCCCCTCCCGGGCCCTTCCCACACCCCCGCCCACACCCCGCCGG
>VZTO01008170.1:43243-63669 GCA_013400615.1 Syrrhaptes paradoxus | reverse complement strand
CCCCCGATCCCCCGCGCGCCCCGGCCCCGCTGCAGGGCCGGGCGCTGACCCCCCCCTCCCCAGGGGGGTGGTACTGCTTCAACAGGGAGAACTGCGACACGCGCTACGACACCATGCGGAGGCTCATGAGCTCCCGGGAGTGGCCCGCGACCCGCGTGGGTGAGTGTCCGCCCTGCCCGCGGGGACAGCCCCGGGGAGCGGCCACGCGCGGACGGGGGCTCGCTCCGGCCGGGGGACACCCGCACCCGCGCTGCTCCGCGCCCCGGGAAGTTCCCAAAGCGGCGCCGTGCCCGTGCCCGTGGGTGTGCGTGGATGCGCGGGAGCACCGGCACAGCGCTGGGGCTTTGGACTCGGGCCGATCTGCTCTCTCTGTGTTGGATGCATGCGTGGACTCACAGACCTGCCGGGGTCTTCACAGGGTTGCGCTTTAGTTTCTTGTTTTTTAAAGAGCCTTTGTGCTTCTCTCAGTCCTGTCAGAGCTGTTCTTGGTCCTTGGGCCTCTTCATCTTTCTGCCGGGACAGACGCGCTCTTGCACGCGGCGCTGGGTGTGTGTGTTTGCCTGTGGCAGGACTGACCCTGTGTGCACGTGGAGAAAGGGGATGAACTGTCCGTGCTTCCACCTGGAGCTGCGTGGTCCCACCTTTCCCCGTGTACACTTGTGTAGTGTCACTTAACCAGCTGCAGCGACTCTGTGTGAAGCAGACACTTGGTGCATGTGTAAAAGTATTTGCAGCATCTTTCCGTGTCATGCATAAGATGGAGTTAGCCCCCAGGGACCACCGGGCTCCAGAATCAGCACGGAAACGTTCACCTTCCCTCTTCACTCTCGCTGCTTATGCTCCAGCCTTCTGAACAGCTAAACCTCCGCCGCTCACACAGATCCTGTAACCACCCGTGCGGGAATTCACCTGCTAGGATCTTGGCTCTTGGGGAAGGGCTTAGTTTTAAGCATGTGTCACAGGTTCTTTTCTGCACGACGAGAGGCTTCTAGACAGGCTTCACCTCCAGCATGAATCAAATTCTGGAAGTCACGTCTGCCAATGTTTTTCATGATGGATGTTTGTTTTCTGTGTGGTCAGAGATCCTGCGTGAGGCTCGCAGGGTTTCTCTGAAGCCATAGACTGTCATCTGTGCATTTCTTCTTTCTTTGTGCCCATCTGCAGGAACTGGGATCCTGTCCTCACAGCCAGAAGAAAATCCCCACTGGTGGAACGCAAACATGGTGTAAGGAGGGACGACGAAGGGAAATAGGTTTACGCTTAAACAGCCTCTCCTGCCTGGCAGGCTAGCGAGACTGCTGCAGAGACAGACTGACACTTGGGAGAGGAAATTGTACGTTTCCTCGTTTGTTCTTGTCCAGCTCCCTCACAAGTAGCGCTGGCAAGGTCTGGAGACACTCCTTGGAGCTGTGGGGTGATCTGATGGAGAGAAACTGGGGACAGCTTAGCGAGCCTCCTCAGGTAGCTGAAGTGTCAGATACTGCTGTGAGCGGAGGGCTGACAGCGTCACACATTTGGCAGCTGGGGAGGAAGACACCAGGTTACACATGCACCTCTGTGGGAGGGATGGTAATGTGCATGCTCCAAGCTGGAGACAAAAATGGGAAGAGAACATAATTCCTGCAGAAACCGCCAGTGGCTGCGGTCGGCATTTACCCCGCACTGACAAGGTTCTCATTTGTAATGTGAAAAGCCGAAGCACAGAGAGTGTCCCTGTGGCGGTGGGACAGCTAAGAACAGAGTCTCGCCCATCGCTCTGTCCACTGAGCTCGGTGCTTCGGTTAGACTGGTAAAAGACACGTTATTTATTGATGTAACTCAGTAAAACTGCCAGTGTTCAGGGTGTGCCAGAAGGTACGTTGTTGTCTAACTGGACAAGAAACTCTTCCCTTTTCCCCTCCCCAGGGTTTAATTTTCTTCCAGTTACTTGACCCTGTCCTCACCCCTCGTGCCTGTCGGAGGGACGCCAGTGCTCACACAGCTCTCTCTTACAGATTCATCCCTTATTGCTCAAGTGATGTTTGGAGCGGTGCCTCTTCCAAGTCTGAGAAAAGTGAGTGTTGCTGATGGGCTGTTGCTGCCCTGGACATCACACATGAAAGGACGTGGCCAGACTTCTGTGAAGTTGCGTGAATGAAGAACAGGCTTTTTCTTGCTGAAGGGCGGGAATTAATATCAGGCTACTTCCAGATAAAACATCCTGATCTCTCTAGCTGGGCCCTTTTGGCACAGTTCAGAGCCGCTGCTCGCAGGGATGTCACACTGGTGCAGTATGCGAGGGTCAGGGGAACAAAATTCCTTTCAGATGGATCTCCCGGTTCCGACTCCGCAAATTAAAGGTGCAGCTGAGGAACGATGGGTTGTTGCAGGCGACTTTGGCTTTGCTGATCTGAGGGGCAAGTGCAGTGAATTTGGTTTCAGACTGCTGTCAGGAGGATGTTCAGCCCTTGACAGGAGCTGTCGTGTGTCAGGCTAAAGCCGTCTGCAGGGTTCCTTGGGAACCGGGGAAGAGCTCGTCTCCATCCCTGCCTTGCTGTTGGCGGTCAGTGGGATGATGACGGAACTCAGGGGCTCTGCTTGGAGCCGGGTTCTGTGCGGATCCGTTTTTCTGCCTCACGTGCTTCCCTGGGTTCCCCGCTCACACAGGGCTGTGTTGGGGCAGCGGTAGCTGCAGAAACACTGGGAGCTTCCTTCTCCGCCTGTTTGCTCACTAGGGGTGTTTCAGCCGGAACCGAGTCGCTGCGGCGAGCTGGAGCTGGGCGTGCGATGCTGCGTGCGCTGGCACCGGCTGGCGCTGGTCTGTGAGCTCCGGCCGCAGAGCAGACGCTGTGTCGCTCGGTGTCTGTTCGCTGACTCTGGCATCGAGGAACAGCCACGCGTGGGTGCCACAGGCGCGTGGTGTCGGGCTGGGGGACGTCTCCCCCGTCGTAGCTCCTCACGGTTGTTCCGTGCTCCAGCGGACGTGGGCCTTTGGCACTGCCGAGGAAGTCATGGTCTGTGTGGGTGTCACGTTTTTTTGAACTGTTGCTTGTCTGAACTGGCTTTATGAGTTGAAGAAGGGATGCGCTGAGTTGGAAGCGAGATTGCAGGTCCAGGAAGGTGTGTGGGTTCCTCGTGGGCAGAGGAGGGGTCCCAGCGCTGCTGTCAGGAGGTGCTGCTGTTGCTGCGTGTTCTGTTTGCTCTCCGTGAGCTTTCCCTCGGGGAAGCAGGTTTTGTACGGGGAGGGGGTATGTCTGGTGGGATGTACCGGGTACGGGTGGAGGAACGCGCCTGGCTGTAGGTTCATCCTCCCTCCCTGACGTCCTCAAGCGTTCGCAGAGAGGAAGCAGAAGTCTCAGCCTGGACAAGGAAGAGTTTTGTTGACCCTGGGCTCTCTCTTCCAGACGAATACGCCTTCATGGGAGCACTGATCATCCAGGAGGTGATAAAGGAGCTGGTGGGAAGAGGTCTGGGCACTGCCAAAGTGCTGCTGCTGGCCGGGAGCAGGTGGGTACGGGCAGGGTCCCCTGGGGCGAGGATGGCAGATCTCCCCGGCAGAGCGCTGGTAGGGAGGGGGTCTCAGCAGCCCCTGGAAAATGTGTTCCAGGGGTACGGTGACAGCAACACAGCAAACCTTGCGTCTCTTCTCAGTTTTCTCCTCTGAGCGGTACAACCAGGGGTGATACGATGCCGTTTCCTCAGCTTCTGGTCCAGGTGCACTTATGAGAAAACTGAGAAAGTACCAAAGCGAAAGCCTTGCGAGAGGGAGGGAACATGTTCCTGCTCCCCTGCGCTGGGAGGCTGGCTCCGGCTGGCCCCCGCCGTGAGACGCTTATCCCCCGTGAATGGATTTGGGATCCTGAGAACAGGATCAGTCGTGCCGGCGCAGGTGCTGTGCTGCGGAAGCTGTGGTGTGTTCAGCGTGCGCTGCACAGGGGTGCGGTATAGACGGTTTTGAGCAGCCAAACCCCTTGCAAATGATCTAAAGCACACGCATCGCCCAGAAGGAGGAAGAACAGGGTTTGGTTTCTGAGGCACCAGCACCGGCTTTATTTCTGAGTGTTTTGTAAAGCGAGGAGATAACCTGCTGACCGCCCAGGCAGTGGCTTGTCCCGTGGGGAGGTGAAGCGGTTCCCGGAGCGTTGCCGCTGCCGTTCAGAGCTGCGTGTGCTCCGCGGCTGCAGCCCGAGCGTTGCCGTTGCAGTGCCGGCGGGACAGGAGTGCTCCTGAACGTGGATCGAGTGGCGGAGCAGCTGGAGGAGATGGGCTACCAGGGGATTCAGGTGCGAGGCTTGGCGGACTCTGGATGGTTCCTGGATAACAAACAGTATCGCAGAACCGACTGCATTGACACCATAACCTGTGCGCCAACAGAAGCCATCAGAAGAGGAATAAGGTAACGGTCGGGTGCTCTGAAGGACACTTTTATAAGAGGTTAGAGTGTGGAGAAGAGGTCCTCCTTCTCTGTCTTCTTTCATTTTGATATTTAAAGAATACTTATCATCAATATCAGTGGTTTTTCAATTATTTTATTGGAAAAGACAATAATTTAAGATCTAGACATGCAAAAGAACGCGTGCAATTGTATGTGCTCTAACGTGTGTGTAGCCAAGAAAGAACTCTGCTGTCAGTGAGTGGGAACTATGACCGGACAGAATAGACGGGGATGTGGGAAGGCTGTAGGTGCGGTTGCGCTGTGACTTCGTTCTGTTGCTGCTTTGTGTTGTAGGTATTGGAATGGTATCGTTCCCGAACGCTGCAGGCTGCAGTTCAAGGAGGGAGAGGAATGGAATTGCTTTTTTGGGTATAAGATTTACCCCACTCTTCGATGTAAGTATCAGGAGAGATACGAAGATATAAAATGTATTCTAGAGCTTCCTCCGTATCCGCAGGTAACTTTGTCTCCCCAGGTCCAGTCTTTGTTGTCCAGTGGCTCTTCGACGAGGCCCAGCTGACCGTGGACAACGTGCACCTCACGGGCCAGCCCGTGCAGGAGGGGCAGTGGCTCTACATCCAGAACCTGGGCAGGGAGCTGAGGAACACCTTGAAGGACGTGACGTGAGTGTTTCACTGGGGACAGCCTGGCACATTCATTTCCAAGAGGCATTCTCATCCAGCATGAGAAACGAGTGTTGTAAATCTGGTAACTATTAGTCCCCGTCCAGGATCTTGCCTTTTTCGTTTCTGGATAAGTGCAAAGTAATCCCCATCAGCCGCCCCTTGTTGCGACGGGAGCGCGGGCTTTTTGCTTTCCTGCCTCCAAGGCCAATTGCACAGCCATTAGCTTCACCGGGATGTTTTGAAAAGTACGGATCATAAAACACCGGAGAGTTGGTGAGACAACAGAGGAGGAGCCGTTACCGTGCCTGACCCGCTTCAGGCAAGAGCGGGTACTCAGGACTCTTGTTGCGAACGTGCGGGGTCAGGCAGGATGGATCCCCTTTTCTTCTGGACGCTTTCCGGTCCGGTTGGGTTTATATCATGATAGTCATTGCTGGTTTTAAAAATCTTGCCGGGAGTGGCCAAAATTCCACCCTCTGCCTAGTCTGGATGGTTCTATTGGAGTTCCTTGGTCCTTCCAAGACCTCATCCGTGTTTCCTTTTCCCTGCAGCGCTAGCTTCGCTCCCGCCTGCTTGTCCCATGAGATCATTACGCGCAAGTGAGTGATTCTGCAGATCCTCTGGAGGGTCACCAGGGGCGCGGGGGGGAGTTGACGCTCTGACAGCCCGACCCCCTGACGCCGTCGTGCTCTTGCCTTTGCAGCCACTGGACAGACATCCAGGTGAAGGGGACGTCGCTGCCCCGTGCCCTGCACTGCTGGGATCGGAGCCTCCACGAGAGCAACAGGAACGGGAAGAACCCCCTGAAGGGCTGCCCCATCCACCTGGTCGACAGCTGCCCCTGGCCGCACTGCAACCCCTCGTGCCCCACCATCAGGGACCAGTTCACGGGGCAGGAGATGAACGTGATCCAGTTCCTCATGCACATGGGTTTTGATGTTCAGAAGATGGCGCAGCAGCAGGGCCTGGAGCCCAGCAAGCTCCTGGGGATGCTCAGCAGCGGTAACTAGGACGGGGTCGTCGCGGGGGCGGGGATGGGTCAGGAGGAGACCCCCCGCCCTCCTCCCGCGCTCCCTGACCTTCCTTAGGCTCACGCAGGCAGATGCACGCTCACACCCACGCACGTCGCCTCCGCACGCCCACGTGTTCCCACGCTCTTGCACACCTAGGATGTGTCGAGGAAAAAAAAAGCAGTTTCTTGCTTATGTTTGACTGGAAGTCGTTACCTCCGAAGCCCAGGGCTCCGTTTTGGCCGTTCGCGTCCTCTTCCTGCGTTACACGGGGCAATCGACACAGGGAGCAGCAAAGCCGTCAGTAGCACCCGTGAGAACCTTCCCCAGACCTAGGACTTCTCCCCTTGCCGCGGATTTTACATCATAGACTTGATACAAGTGGTGAAAAAAGCAAGCACTGGATTTATTTTGTCCAACCAGAAGTGAAGGGACGGTTACATGACTTGCTGGAGGTCAGCATCTCGTGATGGTTCATAACGTACAAACCCAGGACACGTGCTAGGGACGGACACTCTTGTACTCAATTTACTTTCGTATTATTTTATAAAATGACTTTTTTATTACATTTTTTAAACTAAGCAAGAAATATAAATGATATTGTTTTGTAACATATTTTTTTTAAATAACGAAGAAACCTCTTGCTACTTTGGCAACGTGGACGTATTTATTTTAATATGTAAAACGCTATTTATAAGGGCTGAACAGAGAACCATACGTATGTCTTTGTAAAGTTGTATATGCTGCTTGTTTGGGTGGGTTATCCTTATGATCACTTGTGCCTGGGAGAGAGCTGAGGGTGGGATGACGTTTTGTAATAGACTTCTGTGTTCCCCCTGCAGTACCCGTTGTCGTCGTTTCTCTGACGGAGATCGTGATCTGAGGTTCCCGCACCGCCTCTGACGCTTGCATCCTTGCACAGCGCCTTCCGCTTGGCTGCGGTTTGCCAGGTGTTCCAGGGCATTGCGTTTTAAGAGCATTTTAAGATTCTGGAAGATGCAGGGAGATCTGGTTTTGCAGCAAAGGCTCCATTCTGGTCTCTGATCAGACCGTCTGGCCGTCGGCAGACAGGGAGCACTCGGGACGTGGAGGGCAGAGAATCCAAGACAGGCACCAGCGTGTTCCTCAGGTCACACACACCCCCCAGAACATGCAGGATCCCCTTTGATGGTGACCGGAGGAGAACAAGGGAGGGATCGGGAATGTGCGGCTGAGGCTGGAGAGCAGGAGACCACTCCTCGGGGGGCTGCAGAGGGAGCACAGCTCACACCCGTGCTGCCGGGGTGCTCGGGACCGGCTCTGCGGTTGCTGGTGTGAGTGGTTGCACGACGTGTAACACGATGGGTTGCCAGGTGAGAGCGGTACTGGTGTTTGTAAGATCCGTTGTCTTAGGTGAGTAAAACCAAAAATGAGCAAAACCGCAGCCGTGCGGTTACTTTTCCTGGACTTCAGCAGACAGTTGGGCAGTACCGCCTAGGAAAGCGGCCGTCCTGCTGTGCAAGGTGGGTTTAGTGGACATTTAAGATAAAAAAGCAGCGAAAGAGAGAGTGAGTGGAACTCCCAGCAGAACTGAAATGCAGAAAAACTCGGTGGAGTTCCCTGTGATCCCTCCATGTCCTCTATGTTTTGGTGACTTGGGTATAAAAGTAAAACTGTTCTGAGTGTTTTTCACGCCACTGAGCTGAGAGGTTTCTTCGGTACAGACACTGTTGGGAAGAGCTGCAGGAAGACGGGATTCCTTCTGGGCTGGAGTCGCTCAAAGTGCCGACACTCCAGCAGTGGCTGCTGCTGCGGAACAGCTCATCGGGAGCAGCAGGGAAGCTCCCGCGCGTGTCAGCTGTGCACAGGATGACCGAGGTGACACACCTGCAGATACAGGAGGTGCCCTGGGCCGTGTCCAGTGACGTGTTTCCACTAGAAAACAGTAAATACAACGGCCACTGTTGAAGTTTGGAATTCTTTTTGCAGAGGTAGTTAGCTGTATGTCTAAAACATTAATTCAAAGGTTAATTTCTAAATGGCAAAAGATGTTCCGAGGGGATATTGCCCTTGTAAGCACAGTAAAAAATCCCTGGGAGTCAATGATTATTCTTTTAGCCTAGTGTGCCTCTGCAACAGTCTTTTAAAATGTGTAATGGAGAAGTCTCAGAAATATTTTTAAAGGGGAACTTGGCTAATTTAATAGAAAAATTATACAATGTGGTTGGAAGTCATAGCTGGAAACTGGAATCTGTAACCCAGAAAGTAATTTCCAGCTCTATACTTCTTGTGCAATAAATATAATTGTCCCAAACCTTTGCAAAGCGGCACTTCCAAGTTCATCCCCAGTGACATCTGCTGTGTGGAGCCCAGTGACAAAAAGGGCAAGACTGGAAGAATTCAGTACCGTGTGGTTGTATTCTCGGATCTTACGACTAGATGAGATGCTTTCCATCTGAGAGGGAAAAATTGTCTCCCAAAGCAGCACGAGATTGAGCCAGAATGAAAAGGGACCCAAGGAGTCAAAGCTGACGGCAGAACGCAGAGACCTGCATGGGTCCAGCCCTGGCATTGGGCGCGTGAGCAGTTCCAGCCCCTCGCCTCATCCCACAGCCCCTCACCTTGTCCCGCAGCCCCTCACTTTGTCCCACAACCCCTCACTTTGTCCCACAGCCCCTCACTTTGTCCCACAGCCCCTCTCCTTGTCGCACAGCCCCTCGCCTTGTCGCACAGCCCCTCGCCTCGTCCCACAGCCCCTCACCTTGTCCCACAGCCCCTCACTTTGTCCCACAGCCCCTTGCCTCGTCCCACAGCCCCTCTGATGTACAGGACGAGCCACAGCACAGACGGCAGCGCTGCCAGTGGAGTCGGGAGGAGTGCTGGAGCCGAAGGGTTAACATCACAGAGCCGGGAAGGGCAAGACCTGGGTGAGAGCAGTTCACCTGGAGCTCCCGGCTCTCCCGCCGCGTTTCCTGGCTGTTGTGATGGTAATTGTGCAGCCTCCACCCCGAACCGCTGCAGGTTCTCTGCAGTTAGCACCAGGGTCTTTTTAAGGACAAAGGGAGGGATTTTTGTGAAAGAGACGGGGAGGTTACAAGCGGTGGCAAAGCTGCATGTCGGCACGTTTCACCTCCACAACCCGGTGCTGTTCTCGGTGCGTTGCACTCGGTGAGGAGCTGACAGGCTGGTGCCCACCTGGAACCGCGCAGGGTGGTCTCAGGGCTCTGGGCTCCCGCATCCCTCCTTCCTCCTGGGACCAGCACAGCCCGGGCTGGTCTGCAGCGAGCAGCCAGCAACGCTGCCAGGAGGTAAGTGAGGAATCTCTTCTGTGCTGCGTGTCTCACTTTTCCCATTCTGAAACTACCTCAGAAATGTTCTTCGGGCCTTTTAGAGTTAGAATTGAAAGACTTTTGGGTAGAGACCAAGTCTGGGGAAATGAATCCTGAAAACGGCACCTAGGAAAGCTTTGATCCAACAGGAGGGAGGGTTTGACACGATGCATTGAAACCTGTGCTCCAAACAGAACTAAGAATATCAAAGCCATTTTTATTTTTATTTTTTTTTACAATTGCGTTTGGTTTTGGCATTCAGAGACACAGGAGTAACTGGTTCCCGTACAAGCAAAACCGAGACAGGGAAGAGCTGAAGGAGGCGGTGGGGACTGGCTCTCACGGGTGTCGCGGCAGGTGGGGCTGTGCTGCTCCAGACCAAATGCAGCATCGTGAGTCAGCTTTGATCGCGGCCGGCCCCAAATCCTTTCCCGGGGCTCGCGGTGCCTCTGGGCTTGTGCCCTGCTCAGGGGCCGTGGGTCTGCAGCCCGGTGGTCGCAGCCCGTGCCCACAGCCGGCCCCACGCGCGGGGGGCTGCAGGGGGGAGGCAGGGTCCCGGTGACCCACCCGTTCCCGGGGGAACAGCAGGGGCACAGCCGGGAGCCCAGCTCACCGCTCCCGTGTTAAGTGACACCCGCTCCCAGGCGGTGAGGGGGGCAGGACTCGTTCCAGAACTATTAATATCGCCCCTATTTATACCCTGGGCTCCTGCGACCGGCGCAGCTACAGCTGCAGAGCTAAAATGGAATAAATGTCACCTCCAGCGAGAAAGCCATCCTTTCGGCCATCATGCGGGAAAGGAGACGGCGGAAGGACGGAGCACGGGGCAGGTTTCAGAGCTGAGAAAGGCGACTGATCGCAGCACCCTGAGGACGCAGCCGTGGGCAGAGCCAGCCAGCAGCCAGCAGCCTCCCTGCAGCCGGCAAGTCTGCGCCGGGAGGAGAGGCTGCCAGGAACGCACACGCAGCATCACGCAGCACCGCCCGCGCCGGCAGGGACCCACCGGGACCCAGCTCCTGGTCCCCTGCCAGCTGTGACTCAGGACAAAAGAGCAAAAGCCTGAAAGGACGTTTGGGGGGGGGGCTTTAAGTGCATTGTCTGCAGGGCTGGAAAGATGATGGAGAGCACGGGAGGGCCGTATCTGAACACTGCTGCCGTGACGTCCCCGGTGGGAATAGCTCGTTTGCTGCAGATGACGTTTGGCTGCACCACGTTCAGCCTGGTCGCCCACCAGGGCGGGTTCAGCGCCGCGTACGGCACTTTCTGCATGTTTGTCTGGACCTTCTGTTTTGCCATCACCGTCTTCATCATCGCCTGCGAGTTCACGCGTCTGCACAGCTGCCTGAGCATCTCCTGGGGAAACTTCACGGCTGCTTTCGCCATGCTCGCCACGCTCATGTCCGTCACGGCCGCGGTGATCTACCCGCTCTACTTCGTCCAGCTGGGCTGTTACCCCATCGGCTGCGAGGTGAGAGACTTTCGCATCGCAGCCAGTGTCTTCGCAGGGCTCCTGTTCGTCACGTACGCCACCGAGGTGTTCTTAACCAGGGCAAGACCGGGACAAGTCACCAGCTACATGGCCACCGTCTCCGGGCTCCTGAAAATCGTGCAGGCCTTCGTGGCCTGCATCATCTTCGGGGCACTGGTGAACGACAGCCAGTACGACAAGTACGTGGCGACGCAGTGGTGCGTGGCCGTCTACAGCTTCTGCTTTGTGGTGACCGTGGTGGTCGTCGCCTTCAGCGTCACGGGTAAGACCGCCCTGCTGTGGTTCCCCTTCGAGCGCGCCGTGGTCATCTACACCCTGGGGGCCGTGCTGCTGTATGTGAGTGCGGCCGTCATCTGGCCGGTGTTCTGCTTCGACAGCAAGTACGGCTCCCCGCGGCGCCCCAGCGCCTGCGACAAGGGCCGCTGCCCCTGGGACAGCCAGCTGGTCATCGCCATCTTCACCTACGTCAACCTGCTGCTCTACGCCGTGGACCTGGCGTACTCCCAGCGCATCCGCTTCGTCTCCCACCTCTGACACGCGGGTTGGCCGCCGCGGAGCCACCCCAGCGCCAACAGCAACAGCAGCCGGGGGTGCGGCAGGAGCCGGGGCGTGGGGAAGGGAGACGCTCGCCGGGCACACGCAAGAACCATCAACCCAACACCAAGGCTAAGACCGACTGGACCAACACGTTAACGCCCTGCAGGGGGTGGGATGCAGCTGGTGCCAGGAAAACCCACCTCCCCCATCGCTCAACATCTGCCTCAGCTGTCCAGTGCCAGCGAAGACACGATGCAGCTCAAAGTGTGTGAAACGGCCCTTCATCCCCCGACGGCGGAGATGCTGCTGCGGCCATGGGGCTGCAGGCTCTGGCGTTACCGAGCCAAATATTAGGAAAGACACAGAGGGTTTTGAAACCATTACCAACGGCTAACCGTAGTCAAGTGACTGCCCAGGAAGTGGGAAAGTTAAAAGCTGCATCAAGGAACACCAGCTCTGGAGATGAAAAACAATCCCTCCGAGGCTGGGTCAGCTGGGGCTGTGTGGTGAGACGCGAAACGCTCCCAAGTGTCGGAAATTCCAGTCGGGATGTTTCTGAGAAGAACATCATAGCTGCAATCGTATTTTGAACATTACCGCTCCTCTCCTCTCCTCTCCTCTCCTCTCCTCTCCTCTCCTCTCCTCTTTAGCACAGAAAAACAATGTCCTCAAGCACGCACCTTGGGGGGAAGCACGGGATATTCCTGTTCAGAAACCGAGTCACTGCAGAAACGAACATTTGCGAATTCGGGGCTCTGCTGCCAAGGCACAGAACAGAGCCGGGCTGCAAAACAACCACGTGTAGCTGGACGTCCTCACCCAGCAGGACCCGAAGGTACCGTGGCACGAGCTTTGTCAAGAGGGTTTTTTTCTGGGAGCTTAGAGACAAATCCTGGGGGGAGGGGAGCAGGGGTTGCAGAGATGAATTGATCTCACAGTGCTGCATAAAAAACCAAACCTGGGGCAGCACGGCTGGGACGGGACACGACAAAATGTGCGTCCGACGGTAACAAACGGGGAGCGCTGCCTCAGCCCCCGTTAGGTGCTGGGATTCCTGAGCTCTCTGCGTCAGCACCGAGCTGCATTTCTCTGGCCCATCCCTGACAAAACACCCACTGTGAGGTCCCACATCGCATAGCTCAGATTTCAAGCTTAATAGGAAGAAATGTTTGTCATTTCTGATCCAGCGAGAAACCAAAGCAGTCTGAGTGTTTGTGCAGAAAGCATGCAGACTAGATGTTTGATTAAAATCTAAAGTAGCTGATTGTCGGAAGCAAGATTTATTTTTTAACCAAATTAAAATAAAGCTGAATGGCAGATTCACAGGCTACATCTCCAGAGGCTCGCACACTTTTATCTTGCTCTCCACGCAGCTTTTATTTCCCCCGGCAGCCCTTCGGCTTTCTGCTGGAAAGCACGGCTCCGTTTGTTGTGACGTGCGAAGCCTGAACGCGGCCCCAAAACAGGAGACAGACCACACGGCCGAGACTTCTGCCTGCCACCCGTCGCTCAGGAAAAGGAAAGGAGCTTACCTTTCACCAGAGCCTCGGATGGGGCTGGAAAAGCAAAGGGAAAAGCTGCTGGGGCGGATTGCGCTGGGTAGTCCCGCTGCTGGGGGAGATACCAGCCCATGGCACAGGCCAGGAGTCGGCATCAGCAGAAGGGGAACACGCGGAGCAGCCCTCCAAGGGTGTTTCTCTGCCACGAGTCCCCGCCGAGGGCAGGAGGTCTGGGAGGGAACGACCCAACACCAGGCTGGCCAGCCTGTCCCGGCGCCAGGCCCAGGACCATCCGCGATGGAGGTAACACGGGGTAGCACGGGGCTGTGTCTCCTGCTGCCCCAGCAAACCACGGGGCTGTACAAATCAGAAATGCTAACCTGGGAAAACAAACCCATTTGTGTGGGAGAGGCAGTGCACTGAGAGCTGCTGCAAACAGAAGGAACCTCAAGGATTTACGGGGTGTAAACCCCTTGACCGGGACAAATCAAGCTGCGCCACACTTGAAAATTGCTTATTTTTTATTACAAAGCATTAAAAATCAAACAGGTGACGGTGAACTCTCACGGCTTCCGTTATAAAACAGAAACGTGCAAGAGCAGCAGTATCGCTTTACGAAAGCACCTTCCTGGAGACGCCGGCGTGGCTCCGAGGGGCTGGCGGAGGCCAGGGAGAGGGATGCCAGGACAGTGCCCCAGGGACAGGGACGACACCACAAGCCCGTCAGGCAGGGAAGGCCGTGAGGACGCTCCTCAGCTGGTTAACACTCTTCTCAGCGGTGCGTGCGCTTGGCTTTTGGTGGGAAGATTTTGCACCGAGTAGGAGCAACAAACAGGAATGTGATAAAATGAGCCAATGGCACAAGTTGGTGCAACTGACACAGGGGCAGGGGCGTAAAGAAAGGCCCAAGAGTAACAGGTAACGGGGAAACAATGGGGGTAAAGTTTAGTGCCTTCACAACACGGAGAAAATGGAATTTAACGTGGAAACCATGATACCACTGAGTGGAGGGGTGGAAAGTCAAGTCATCGCCAAGAACAGCGTGTTCAGATTGAGCTTTCTCATCTGCCAGCCAACGACTGAGCAAAAAATGTTAGCATGGTCAAAATGGCAAAAAAAGATTGTGTGGACAACAATCCACTCTTTTAGGAGAAAAAAAAAAAATCAAAACCTCATGGTTCAGCGGTTGAAACAGTCACTAACCATCGGAAACTATGAGATTACCCAACCCAGGGCGGAGAACATGCGATAGCCGCTTAACGGGATTTAACAACCGACCCTGTCCCGGGTCAGTTAATTACAAACCCCGTTATTTCCAGAGCTTATTAATTAATTAATACATAAAGTAACTTCACAGGGTTCCTGCCGCTCCCCGTCCTCAGCTGCTGCCTTGAGCACACGGGCCCTGCCCTGGGTTTGTGTTCGCAGCCGGTCCAGCGCCCGGGGGCTGCAGCCCGGGACAGGGACAGGGACGGGGACGGGGACAGGGACGGGGACAGGGACGGGGACATGGATGGGGACAGGGACAGGGACGGGGACAGGGACAGGGACAGACCCGAGCTCTGACGGGCCGGGGGCAGTCGGTGCTTTTTTCCTTCCCCTCCTGCCCGCGGACGGGGACCCGGTGTTCCCAGAACACACCCTCAGGGCCCCCGCCGGGGACACCGGGACCAGGACCCGGGAGAGCAAAGGCGGGGGAACCCCCCGGGCCCGGCAGCGCCGCGGGACGAACGGCCGCGGGGGGGGGACGGGGCTCACGGCGGCACCGGGCTCCCCGCGGCACGGCCCCTGTCGCGATGTCTGTCGGCTGTGCGATATGACGCCTCGGGGTACGGCGCCACGGCGTTCCCACCCCAGGAAAACCCCAGCCCCCGGGAATCTGCCGGTGACGCCGGGACCGAGCACCGGCCGGGGAGGGGGGGAGGCTCCGGGCCCTCCCCCGGGGCTGCACCCACCGGCGCCGCCCCCCGCCGTGGCGGGCGAGGAGGAGGAAGGGCGGGAGCGGGACGGGGGGCACCGCGGGGCGCAGGCACCGACAGCGGGCACCGGGACCCCCGCCCGCAGGGGGCGGAACCCGGCACGCGGCGCCGCCCGAACCTTCCAGAACGGCGCGAGCCGTGCGGCGGGAGGACAGTGCCGCCTGGCGGAGCGGCGGCCGACCCCCGCGGCCCCCGTCGGCGGTGAATGATGCAACACCGGACGCCGGTTGCCCCAATAGCTGGCGAGGGCTGCGCCGGTGGCACCGCCCCTCGCCGCTGAGTGGCGGNGGCAGCTCGCCTTCGCCCTGGCCCGGGGCTTCACGGCCGCAGGTGGGCGCGGGGCCGGGCGGGCGGGGGGCCGTGCCGTGCCGTGCCGTGCCGCCGGGGCTGACGCGCGGTACCGTTCGCAGGGGTCCTGGCCGCGCACAAGATCACGGCGAGTTCCCCGGACACCGACCTGCCCACCGTGAGCGGGCTGCGGGTGAGTGGCTGCGGGCGGCGGGCGGCGGCGCTCCCCCCGGGGGGCTGCCCCGGGTGACAGCGGTCCCGTGTGTCCCCCCCCCCCGCTGCAGAAAATGGGCGTGAACTTCACGGTGAGCAACAAGGACACGGTGAAGAGCAGCGACGTGCTGTTCCTGGCCGTGAAGCCCCCCATCATCCCCTTCATCCTGGACGAGGTGGGCCCCGACATCGAGCCACGCCACATCGTGGTCTCCTGCGCCGCCGGTGTCACCATCAGCTCCATCGAGAAGGTGAGGGAGGGCCGGGGGGCCGGTGCCCGGGGGGCGTCTGCCGCGGGACGGGACCGTGGGAGCAGCCGTGGACTGATGGGGGGACGGACGGTGCTCCTGCCACCCCGGGACTCGGCTCCTGCCGCAGCCGGATGGTGGCTTTGGGTCCCCTTTGCGTGTCCTCGTCAGACACTGTAGGAGCCTCTGTGCCAGCTCTGGAGCTACACGAGGCGCTGCCAGACCTTGTTTCTCTCCAGAGGTGGGTCGTCTCCCCTGGATCTCTGCAGACTGTGCTCAGGGTCTGCAGAAGCTGATTTGGAGACTGTGAGTTGCTGTGGGCACGAGGCGTTTGGGCGCTTGTTCCCAACAGCAGCTCTGCACGGCTTCCTGTCTGCTGGTGCTACTGAAGATCTCACATTTGAGTGTTGGCCGCTTTGGCTCAAAGCAGGGAGTCTGGGATACAGGAGCCTCTCTTTTCCCCTCTGCTGGTGTTGGGGAATCCCTTCCTAGACAGCCACAGCCGTTTTGGTATGCCAAGTGTGCACTAAAGCTCTTCTTTTTCTTTCTTTCTTTCTTTCTATCCAATAATATTCTGCCCTAAGAAACTCTCTACCTTCTGCCCCACGCCAAAAGTGATCCGGTGCATGACCAACACCCCTGTGATTGTCCGGGAAGGTGCCACAGTCTATGCCACCGGGACTCATGCGGATGTGGAGGATGGGAAGCTCGTGGAACAGCTGATGGCCAGCGTCGGCTTCTGCACCGAGGTGGAGGAGGACCTGATAGACGCTGTAACGGGGCTCAGTGGCAGCGGCCCTGCGTATGTATGTGCTGCTTCCTCACCTTGTGACAGTCCTGGGGAGAGCTTTGTGTGCGGTGAAAGTTTGCACCTTGTTTGTCATTTCTTGTTTTTCTCATCACTGACATTCGTGATGGGACACGTAGTCCCAGTATCCAGTTTATAACCAGTTTGGGTAACAGCAGAACTCCATTTCCAGTCGGATGAGTCTGAAGTCCGTAGCCAGCGTGCAGCGTCCGCGTGTCCGTGTGGCAGAACGTGGGCCTGTAGTTAGTACGACCCAGGAGCTGAGTTGCTCCCGTTCCCCCGGCTCCTGAGCTGGAACTAGTGGGAGGGAAGCTGGCGTGGCACCTGTGCGCTAAAGGGGCAGGTTTTTGTCAAGTCTGTAGGGAACAGGAGTCACGGTGTGATCCTGGAGCCCTGGATTCTTTCCTCCCTGAGAACATCAGTCTTGGAGCAGAGACTTTTGGTCACTTTCTTCCTCTGGTCTCAGGCGTTCACCGCCCTGGATGCTCTGGCGGACGGGGGAGTGAAGATGGGGCTTCCCCGCAGGCTGGCTGTTCGGCTGGGAGCACAGGCTCTGCTGGTCAGTATCTCCTCCTCCAGAACACGGCCACGTCTGTGCCCGCTCTCTGCAGAGCACGTCGCGCTTTGAAACGATTTCAGTCCTCTCGCTGCATCGACTTTAAAAACCGCGTTTGGTTGGACTCACACGGGTCCCGGGGAGGGGACGCAGGGAGTGTCCGCAGCAATCTGCCGGTGCTGGTGGTGCTGTGGGAGCTGGGGCTCCTCTGTGAGCCTTTTCGGCTCTGAAGAGTGCCGGGGCAGCCTGTCTGTGGCTCGTGGGCGGGAGCCCCGGGTTGCCCGCTGTGAGTGCTGGGGGCTGCTCTGCGCAGGGAGAACAGGAGCACTGGGCAGTCGGTTCCTCGGTCAGAGCTCTGGCAGCTCTTCTCTCTTCCTTCATACAGGGTGCTGCCAAAATGCTGTTGGAGTCTGAGCAGCATCCCGGTCAGCTGAAGGACAACGTCTGCTCCCCCGGGGGAGCCACCATCCACGCTCTGCACTTCCTGGAGAGCGGCGGCTTCCGCTCCCTCCTGATCAATGCCGTGGAGGCTTCCTGCATCCGCACAAGGTGGGCACCTCGGTGGTCCCAAAGAGCCTGCAAAACTCGACCCCCCACTCCCTTTCTTTTCCTTTTGCTATGTCTTTCTCTCCCACCACCCCGTTGCAGGGAGCTGCAGCATTTGGCAGACCAAGAGCAGATCTCCCCAGCAGCCATAAAGAAGACTTTGTTGGATAAGGTGAAGCTGGAGTCTCCTTCTCTGTCCGTGTCGTCTGCCAGCAGAGTCAGTCTGTTCGCGAATAAGAGCCCCAGCAGCAAGAAGAACTGACCAGGCTGCCGTAGTCCGGCTGTGCTGGACATCAGTCCCCTTGAAGCCCCTTGTTCTTTGTCTCTGAATGTTGCTGTCCCCTGTCCCTGGCTCTTGGCTTGCAGCAGCTCCGGGGCAGTGCAGTGCTGTAGAAGAGGGTCTTTAGGCTGTAGTGGGGTTGGTGCAAACGGTCCCTGGCGTTGCTGTTCTCTCGGGCAGGGGTGATGCTATCATCAGAGTTCATCAAGGGCATCCCTGGATGCTCACAGGACTCAGGCAGTGTTCATGGTGTCCTGTGCAGAAATGGTTTCTAACAGGATTTTTTAAGAGGTTTCAGGATGCGTTTTGGTTTCAAAGGTGTGGACCAGGCCTGGATCCCTCTTGCCCCATCTTGCATCTGCTGTCAGAGCTTGTGTCTTGTCGCTGTCTGTTAGCTAGAGCGGGTGCTGCCGCGGATGCAGGGCTGTGCACTGCGTTAGGGGCTGGGCCCTACAGCACCTCTCGGAAGGGACCAGAACACCTCTGCTCATCTCCCATCTGCCTCGACTTCGAGAGACAGATGGTGTGAACCCCTGGACCACACTCCATGGCTCTTTGGTGGCCGCCCCTTCTGTCTCCTCTGGTTTGGGGACCCGTGACCTGCTCCCCTGTCCCTCCTGTGCTGCCAGCCTGGCGTGGGTGCTTGGGCAGGCAGAGGGGCAGCGAGTGTCCCTTTTCCCTCTGACACCTCTTTGTGCTCTCTGGGGGCAGAATCTCCCACTCCCACAACGGCTGAAAACTCTAAAGAGAAACTGAGTCACCTGGTCTGGCTGGTGGCCCTGATCTTGTCCCTTCTCCCCCAGCTTGTCCTGTGTGAGACCAGGGAGGAAAGTCAGTCCCTTGACACAAAAGAGGTTCGGGGGGGAACAGGGCTGTGGGATCAAAGGACAGGAGGGACCAACGCCCATCAGACAGACGGTGGGTCACAGCCCATGGCCTAGAAGGACCGTTAACAGTCCTGCGAGCCGGCCACAGACAGCAGCAAAGAGAAGATTGTGTCTGCTGCCTTCTGGGATTTCATTGTAGGCAACGTCCCTGTCTGGCTTCCTTGCCACTCTGCTTTTCTCCCAGAGCCTGAGTCCTGTCCCAAGCCAGAAAACTGCACAAAGCGTCACCAGCTGCCCCCACACCGCTCCTACCAGGCTGCCCCAGGCTGGAGGGGGTGGAGTGGTCTGGGTGGGTAGCTGTTGTACGGTATTCTGCTGTGGGGTATGTTAAGATGGGTTTATTATCTCCTGAGGAATCCTGGACCTGCGGGTGCTGCAGGAAAAGCATTTTGGTATCGATGCGGAGGCTGCCAAAGGTGCTAGTAGAGTTAAAGTGCTTTTAGTGTGAGGCTTTCGGCTGGTAGAGGGTGTGACCCTGTAGCCCTGACAGATGGTTGCTCCTCTTCCCTCTTTATATAATAAAATCCTTCTCTGACAGTCCTGTTTGCACTGGGTGTATCTCTCCTCTGGCAGTGCCGCTGGGCCCTTGCTGCCCGCAGCCAGAGCGCTCGGGGTGTGCCTGGAGGACGGGGGTCTGGGGTGGGACTGGGCAGCACATCAGCCTGTTCCTCCTGCTCACCCGTGGCTGTGGAGCCACAACACAAAAGCTGATCCGGGCCCTGTGCTGCTGGTCTTCAGAGATGAGAAGAGAAGGGAGGAAGGGCTGAGTGTCCTGACAGTTTCCTCTTTCCAGCAGTTCTGCTGCTGCATGCAGGACTCCAGGGGAGGCGAGGGGGTGTTGCCTGTTCCTGCATTTCCCACTCGAGCTGTGAATGCCCCGCGCAGACAGGCCAGGCTGGAAGGGCGATGGCTCATGCACAGGCTGGTGTGAAATGAGAGGGGGTGTAGCAGGAGGGTTTCCACTCGGCTGATGAAGTGGGATGCAGAATGACAGGTAGGACGGCTGAGCTGGAGCCCCTCCGCGGGGACACTTGCGGGGTGCCCCAGCGTAACCACCGAGGGACAGAGCTACGGGTGAACTTCCGAGATGCTTGTGACCTGGGACTGAGCTGGTTGCCACAGGAGATGGAAACCAGCCTGCCAAGGGCTACCGAAGAGCCTGCAGGGCTCGCGTTCGTGTCCCCTGCGTGCCCAGCAGAGAACAGTGGTGCTGCTCCTGCTGAACGCCCAGAGCCTGAGGAGCATCCTTCCTCCGTGACCCTGCCTCAGCCCCTGTGCGCCCGGCCCCATGGCTGCACCCCCGGCTCGGCCCTCGTCCTCTGCGGGGCTTTGCTCGTGCCGCGGCAGCGAGCCCGGAGGGTACCGGGGCCCCACAGCTGCAGCAGAACCGGTGCAAACACCTGAGCACGGCCCGGGAGCAGCGTCCCACGGCCCAGACCGGCCCCGGCCAGCCGCGATGTGCCGGGGCCCTGCCCGGGGGACCCGCCGCAACCCCCTGCTGCGGGCAGCGGCTGGGGGGAGACCCAGCAGCGCGCGAACCTGCGGATGGGCCCCGGCCCCGCCCCCTTAGGCCCCGCCCCCGGCGGAGGCGCGCGGCCCCCTTAAGGCGCGGGGCGGTTGCGCCGGGCCCTTCATGAATGGAGCCACGTGACCCAAACATCACGTGACGCGTCCGTGAGCGGCGGCGGCGGCGGCTCGCGGTCCCGGTCCCTCCCAGCGCGGCCTCCCCGCCCGGCCC
>VZTO01008170.1:31448-43086 GCA_013400615.1 Syrrhaptes paradoxus | reverse complement strand
GCCCCCCGGAGCCGGCGCGGCCGCGGCCTGGCCCGTAGCGGGGCCCCGGCTCCTGTGACGGGCGGAGGTGCGGCCGCGGCGGGTGCGGGGCGGCCCCGGGGGTTTCCCCTGCCCGGCCCTTCTCCCGGAGCAGCGGGCGGTTTCCCCCCGGAGAGGCGAGGCGAGGGTCTGGGGACAGCCCCCGCGTGTCACCGTCACGCCGCCGCTCTCCCTGGCCGGGGCCGGGGCTGCGCGGGTCCGAGCGGGTTCCCTCGGGGGTGGGACACGAGCCTGTCCCGTGGGACCCTGGAGCGGGTCCCCAGCGCGGGGGTCTCGCTGTGCAGAGCTGGGGACGCCCCCGACCCAGCGATGCTCGAGCTGCCGGGGGGCTGGAAGGGGGCTCTGAGCCCCAGCTCTGCCCGTTACCGGTGTCGGCACGGCTAAAGGCGGCTGGGGGCAGGTTCCTCGGGGAAGATTTGCGGTGAAAGTGCCCTGGGTGGGCTGCGGGCTCCGGGGGGAGAGAGGGGAGGCGGGGGGGGAACTGTCCGGGCTTCGTGCATAATGGGGGGGGGGTCTCCTGATTTGTTTGGGTTCCTGCGAGGGCTGTGTGAGCTAATTCCCAATGAAGGAAATAAACAGAGTCTGAACTCTGCACGGGGAGAAGGGGTTCTCGTGCGGCGTGCCCACCGGTGCCAGCACACCACGCTCCGGGGGGGCTGCAGGGCCGAGGTGGGGTGTGGCCCCTTCCTCTGCCCCCATCCCCGTCGGTGGGCCCCTCTCCCCCGTCCGTCCGTCTGTCCCTGGGCCAGCCTGTGCCGGAGCGGGTGACGTCACCGTGTTTACACGGGCTCGTGGCGCGGTTCCGCGATCAGGAATGTGGGGAACGGGAGAAGGGGCCAGCGCTGGACCACGCGTGGGGCTGTCAGCTCCCCGCGCTGCCGCGGAGCCCGGGAGGGAGTTGGCCGCGCTTGTGCTGAGTTCAGCCCTTTGAGCTCCGGGGAAATGTGTTGAGGCTGCATTTCCTTCGCTGCAGTCATCGCGTTTGGCACTTTTCAGTGTGATCTTTCTTCAGGAAGCTATCGAAAGCTGAGCAATCAGCAGTCTGGGCACTTAGGCCAAGTTCAGTCTCTGTCCTGGTGCCAGTTCTCTGCGAGCTGCCAAATAGCCCCGTCTCCGATCCTTCGAACGGGACCCAGAAAATAGCCAACAACCAGTCCCCGGGTTGTTCCTCCCGTTCCGCTGACTGACCCGTGTGTTGCTGCGTCTCGTTTTGATCCCCTCAGGAAGGGGAGTGGGGAGGGCTGGGGTCACCGGGTGCTTCTGGGGACAGTCCTGTTGCAGCTTTGACGGTCGCGTGGGAGGTTTCTGCCCGACGAGGTTGGATTCCTCCGGCTCTTAGAAGTTCAAGAAAAGTTAAATTGCTGTTGTCAGGGGCGGGGACCAGCCCCTCTCTCGCCCATCTCGGCTGTGTCTCGGCTGTGTCAGAAGTCGTGGTGCGGCGGCAGGAGCGGTCGCTGCCTCTGCCGTCCGGGCTGTGCGAGCTCCCTGCTGACCGCAGCTGCCCAGGAGCTGCCTCCAGTGCCCTGCCTGACGCAGCGCGTTTGTTGCCGTGTTTGTTTTATTTCAGCTCTGCTGTAATGAAGGAAGCTTGAGTGCTTGCCAGGCAGCTGGAAATTCTTCAGTGCCGTGAGGCAAACAAATTTCTGTGGTCCTGCGGACCGGACCTGCCCTTGGGCTGGAGGATGGTGCGGAGGTGCTGCAGGGGTGACGTTACGGGTCTCCCCAGCTGCTCCCTTCCTTCTCCCCTTTTCCTAGCAGCCACGTTGGTTGCCAAGTAGGAGCAGAGGAAAGAAATACAGCAGTATGGGAAAGAGGGAATAATTGATTTTATGAAGCAGTTGCTCGTGTGTCTCGTGTGTCGTCCCTCCGTCCCTCCGTGTCAGCCTGCTCCATTGCAGCCACCTTCCCTGGGTGGCACAGCGACCCTTTCCACGCCGGCACTGTCAGGCTGCAGCGGACGTCTGGCTGGAAGGAGCATTGTCCTCCGGGTATAAATAGCCTGCCTGCTGGCAGGGTGGAGGCTTTGGGAACGTCTCTGCCGGTGTGCTGGGGAACGCTGACCCCCTTCACCTCTGATGGTGGTGGATGCGTTGCAGGAGCCTGTGCCACAGCTGCTAGCGGAGCATAAATTCCTATTTGCTGACTTGTGCATCTGGTTCCTGGCTATAACTGTACGTCAGTGCCTCTTGCACTTAGCGCAGCAGCAGCAAACAGCGTTGTTGCTGACTGGCACTGAGGAGGCGAAAGGTACGGGGGCTGCGCAGGCTGCGTTAGCACGGGAGCGCTCTCCTCGCCAAGGAGGTGTGCAGCTCCTGGCTGCTCGAGGTGCAGCTATGTCTGTCGAGCGATATCTGATTCATCGGGCAGTGAGCAGCACTCTGAGCGAAAGCCTGAGGGGAGGAGGTACATAGGGACAGAAACAGGAGCCAGGCACAGAAATCGCTGTTCCCAGCTCTGACGTTCTGCCTTCCGTGGCGGAGAAGGAGCCTGCGCTCCTCTGGGGCTGCTGCCCTTCATCTTTGTTTTCTTATGAGTGTACCGTGGCTCTGATGACAAGGGAGGGAGAAGGTGATCCTGCCAGGGACTTTCTCGCAGAGGAGACCTACAGCTGGGGCCAGCTTTGCACGGCCGGGAGAGGTGAAGGCGGCAGAGTGTTGGCCCAAACTTGTGATGGGATTTCCCTGTGTCCAAACGCTTCCTTGTGCTGCAGGACCAGGTTGTCCTCCTGTTCTTTGGGACACCGTGTGTGCAGAACTTTGACTTGAACCCAGGTGTGCTGGCTTTCCTGGGAAGCAGAAAACGTTTGGAGAGGTGTGAGCGCAGCAGTGATGTTCTCCCGTCCTGCAGGACGCCCAGCGAGGCAAAGGCTTCCCTGCACTCCTTGCCCAGGGTTGTGGGTTCTTCAGCTGCCCTGGTGTGGGTCCTGGGGGGCACCTAGGGCCTGGCAGGACCCTCGTCCCGGGGAGTTCCTGGGCTGCGCGCGGGCACCTGTTGGGGAGGACGCTGGAGCTGCTGCTGCCGGGACGAGGCTGGGAGCGGGAGGCGCGGAGTGCCGGCGTGCTGAGTCAGCATGACTGGCCCGGCGCAGCCATGCTCCGACCCAGCCCGCTGCCTGACAGGCTATTTTTAAAAATGTGGCTTCCGTGTATTCTGACTCCTCCTAGTTGTTTAATTTCCCCCGCCCCAAATGAAAAACCAGCATTGCCACAGAGCCTTGGTGGGAGCAGAGGTGTGGAGGGGCAGCAGCTTGGGGACAGAACCTCCCCCTCGGTCGGTCTCGCTTGGTCAGTCCCACTCAGCTGGGTGCTTGTTGGGTGCTGCCCAGGGAGGGGGTGGGATGCGCAGCGGCATGGGGCGTCACTGCTGGACCCTGCTACGGGACCGTCGCGGGCTCCGGTGCGTCCTGGGGGCTGACCTGACCTCCCTTCCCTTCCAGAACCTGCGTGACAAGGCTGTCGTGTTATGACGACCCCCAACAAAGGAAACAAGGCCTTGAAGGTAAAGGGGAGGGTGGAGAAAGGGCTGCGGGTGGCAGGTGCCCGCGTCCACTCCGGGTTTCACGGGTGCATGCTGCCTTCTGTTCCAGGTGAAGCGGGAGCCGGGCGAGAATGGGACCAGCTTGACAGATGAGGAGCTGGTGACCATGTCTGTGCGGGAGCTGAACCAGCATCTGCGGGGCCTGTCGAAGGAGGAGATCATTCAGCTGAAGCAGCGCCGGCGCACGCTGAAGAACCGGGGCTATGCGGCCAGCTGCAGAGTCAAGCGCGTTACCCAGAAGGAGGAACTGGAGAAGCAGAAGGCAGAGCTGCAGCAAGAAGTGGAGAAGCTGGCCTCCGAGAACGCCAGCATGAAAATAGAACTCGATGCTCTCCGCTCCAAATACGAGGCTCTCCAGAACTTCGCCAGAACCGTGGCCCGGAGCCCCATGACCCCTGTGCGGGGGCCTCTCACCTCCAGCATGGGGCCCCTCGTCCCTGGCAAGGTCGCTACTACCAGCGTCATCACGATAGTGAAATCCAAAACGGACGCCCGGTCTTAGTGACGCGAGTGTTGCCTGAGCTTGTCTGTGCAGGGCAATTAGGCACAAAACCAGCCTGGAATCCCCAAAGCACAAACCTTCCCCGACGGGTCCGGGTTCCTTCTGCTTGGCTCAGGACTGGCCTGCTGATCACTCCGGTTTTGTTTTGTTGTGTCCAGATTGGTACGAGCGGTGGTGACGCGTCCCTTGTCCCGCGCAGACGGAGCGGTCTGCAGCCCTCGGGCGCCCTGGGCACAGACTGCGAGATCTTGGTTTTCCAGCCAGAGAGCGTCTGCGCAGCGCGGCCGATGGCAGGGCGGCGGAAGGGCTCGGGGAAGGTCCGGAGGGAGGCTTTCTTCCTGGGGGCCGGGAACCCTAATTTTTGGTCGCTTCCAAAGGCTTTATCTCATTACTCTTCCAGGTGGTGCATCTCGGTGCATGGCTGCCGGGCGCCCGAACCTGCTGCTTTTGTCTCCTTTGGTACCCGTAGTTGCAGTTGGGGTGTTCTGTGTGGTAGGTTTTGTTCCTCTCTAGGTGTGCCTCTGTGCCCTCACCGTGTGTTCCCTTCAGACGTCCGTTGCGTTAGCTGTGTACGCGAGCAGGGGGGTCCCTGCTGCCTCTGCCCCCGCGCTGGGGCCGGAGCCAGGACAGGGCCCGTGCGGGGGCCGCGCACCCCAGGGCGGGGAGGGACGGTACCGTGTCGACTGCAGGCGGGTTTTGTGCCTAATGCGTTGCACTGAACAAGACCAAAATCACTAGTTGTTCCCGTGTTTTGAGGGTATCAAGTGTCTCTAGTGTGATGGTTTACACAACCAGTTTATGTGGTTAAATAGCCCTTTATTTAAAGAGAGAAACACCGTTTTAAGAGTTATTAAATTATCTAAGTTTAAAATTAAAATCAGACGGAAGAGAGAGCGTATTTATAGTCAGCTTTTTTATCTGAGAGGGCGAGAATATTTGACCATATAAATGGGGAAATATTCTCGGAGACTTTGCTAGTTAAAAGTTAATAAAGAAATAATTTTAAAGTTTCTCGTGAACCTCCCGCAAACTGTTTGTGGCTCTGAGGTTAGTTTTTATAAAGAGTTATCAGACTTTATTTATAAAACTTAGAAAAAGACAAAAAAAGAGGCAAGTCCTGTTTGATATCTTTTTGCAATTGTACCAAAAGTGACTTATTCTCGACCTTGCTGGCTTCCGTGGTGTCCCCTTGTGTTGTGCTCTCTGAGCTCTCGTGGTGTGCTGGTGCCGGTGGCTGCCTTTGCCGTGTGCTGTTGTTTCCTGCTGCCGTCATTTTCCCTAAGCTCGACCGAGAGATTGAGTTGGAATCTCTCCAAATTCTCCAGAAGGATTCTGGCACACGGGCAAAGGTGCTGCTGTTCTCGAAGGCAGAAACGAGCGGCTGCTGCAACTAAGCAGTGAGCCTGCCCAGAAAACGCTGCTCTGCAGGGGCCGACGGCGGGTGACTGTTACCTGTGTGGGGAAACGTTGCGCTCTCCTTCTCCAGCAAAGCTGGTAGAGAAGTAACACGGGGAGAATTGTCCAAGTTTAGGAGGAGACTGATGGGATTTAGCTCTGGAATCGGATCCTGTGGCCAGAACTTGTGTTGCTCCTGCGGCTCACCCGACGGGGGGTAGGTGTCTGCATAGCACGGAAAACTGAGGTGGCACGGTTCCTGCCTGTCCCGGTGCAGCTTCTGTCTGTGGGTGTTGGAAGGATGCTGGGATGTGTGACACAGTGGAGAAGCTGTTCGTGGCTGGGCTCCATTTCCACAAACGCTTTGATCCCTCTCTCCCCTCCCCGAAGATTTGAGCTGATTGAGTTGTTTCAGAGATGCAAGACGTGCAGGTGAAGCCCACGTGATCTCCCCGCTGCTGACAGTCTCCCAAGCAGGGGGGGACAGACCAGGATGGTGCAGGTGAACCCGCAGTCTCGCGGGAAGGCGCGGTTTACCACGCTGGGTGGTTTTTGGTGGTTTCTCACGTAGCTGAACTGGTAGCGCTGTTCTCCGGGCTGAGGAGCAGGTAAACCTGATGCAAGCCGCGGTGTGGCAGGAGAGGAGCGGATAGCTGGTGGGGATTTCCTGCTGGAGGGGGAGATCAGCTTTGCACTGATGGACTGGGAGGTTAGGGAGATGCTGTTTAGGATGCTTTTCCCACTGAACTTCCTGAACAAGGAACAGGTTAGAACGTTGCCTCCAGGCTTCCTCCTCCCAGCCCTGGGCTTTCTGTTCTCCGAGCTGGTGTCCGACGTGCTGTTTCCCAGTCATTCACCGGGTGGCCACACACAGAGCATGGAGCTCTGGGCTCTAACCTTCGTCTCCTAGCTGGTGACACGGTGTTTGGAAGAAGTGAGTTATTCCAAAACACAGAGACCTCCAGTTGGGCTGGGGTGTCAGTCCCAACCCTGTCCCTCCTGGAGCCCGCCTGAGATTGAACCCAGCTAGAGAGCTGTTCTGAACCCCGCTGGAGGCAGCCACAGTGTCGCGTGCGGGGCTGGGCAGGGACTGAGCGCCAGGGGCTGGAGGCTGTGGTGTGAGGAGGGTCCCCTCAACAGAGCAGGTGGAGACGGGTGATCCTGCAGCCGTGGTGAACTTGCTTCCCTTGTACTCTGCAGCAAGGAACGGTCGAGTCCTTCCCTGCCTGCTGCGTGGCAGCCGTGCTGTTGCCGGTAAGAGAGCGTGCTGCCCTGGAGAGAGACCATGAGTCGGGAGGACAGAGAGCAGGCGGCAGCGCCGACCCCACCAGCCATTAACGCTGTCGTTCCTCCTGCCCTGCGCTGGCCCGAGGCCCCAGCCCGCTCCGAGCGGCTCGCTGGGGATGTGCCGTGCAGCGGGGAGCCGGTGCCGTGGCCGGGGGGTGCCCGTGTGCTGCGGGTGCTGGGCCGGACGCCGGCGGGGGTGAGCTCCCCTCACGAGCGCGAGGCCCTGTGCTGGCGCGCGGGTTTTGGTTTTGTTCCCGGCGCAGCGCTGGACCCCGAGTGACGCGTTTCTGCGGTGTCAAGGAGTCTCCCGGCCGGCTCCTGCGCGAGGCCGTCCTGCCCGAGCCGCGCTGGCCCCTCGTACACAGTCCCGGAGTGTGACCGTTGGTGTTCCCAGTGCTCGTCCCTGTGGTTTCCTGCTGTGAAGGGTGTCGTGCTTCTTTCTCCTTTCCCTGGGTGGTCGGGGAGGGGGCCCGGCCCTGGCCTGTCCGCGGGCTGTCCCGGCCCCCGGGGTCTGTGTATCGTGTGGTGAATTGTGTCCGTTACCGGGCCCCGGCCGCTGCTGTCCCGGGCCGACCCCCGTCCCTGTCCCCGGGGAGGGTCCTGGGGGGGGGGCGGTATTTATGGTAAGTTATTGCGGGGCGGGCGGGCGTTATTTATTGCTGTACAGAGCGTCCGTCCGCGGCTCGTCCGTGACAATAAACCGCTTCCAACAGCCGCCGCTGCCGCTTCCTTGGGGCGCGGGCCGCCGCGGCGCGGGGGGGCGCTGCTGCTCGCGGGGCGGTGGCNGGAAGCGCGGCGCTTCCGGGGCGATGGCGGCCGGCGGCAGCATGAGCCGCTCGGAGCGGAAGGCGGCGGCGCGCGCCGAGATCCTGCAGCAGGAGGAGCAGCGGGACCGGCGGAGACAGGTACGGCGCGGCCCGGCCCGGCGCGCCCCGCTGCCACGGGCCGCCGTGACCCCCGCGTGCCCCGGGCAGGTGTCCCGCATCTGGAGGAAGCCGCCGGCGGAGCGCAGCCCCGAGGAGTGCCAGGTGCTGGGCGAGAGCGACGACATCGTCCGGGAGCTGGAGCGGCGCCGCAAGCGGCGGGAGCGGCTGCACCGGCGGCTGGAGGAGGTGGGCGGCGGGCGCGGCCTGCGGGCCCCGGGGCCGCTGCCTGGTTGTCGCGGGGAGAGGAGCCCTGCGCTCCGGCGGGGCGGGGTCACCGGGCCGGCGGCTGCGGGGGAAGCTGCGGCGGGCCCCGGTGCCGTGTTACCGGGAGGGGCTCCGGCCCCGGGCTGTGCCCTCCCGTGTCCGTCTGCCTCTGCGCCAGTCCCGCTCCCGGCGGCTGCTCGCGTGCTCTCCCCGTGCCCCGGGTTTCCTGCCTGTGCTGCCCGGGCCTGTCTCCTGGGAGGCGGCTCTGCGTGTGCTGCTCCCCGGGAGGATTTTCCTTTATCTCCCGCGGACATCGTCCATGCTTCAGAAACCCCTTCTGGTCCCGCCTGTGTCGCTTGTGCTGGCTCGGCCCGGCCCCTGGTAAAGTCTCCAGGGAGCTCCCAGTGCGGAGGTGTGCTGTATCTCAGAAACCTGGGAACTCGCTCAGCCGTGTTGTTTCAGGTCTGTGACGAGCCGGAGGAGTTAAAGAGAAAGGTCACTGAGCTGGCTGCCGCCGTCCGGAGCGCCAGGCACCTCGTCATCTACACAGGAGCTGGGATCAGCACGGTAGGGGTCTTCGGGGATGAGTGTCTGGAGCTCTGGGAGCTCCCTCGGGAGTGCTGCAGTGCTGTTTGGGCCTTTTTTGTGGTTTCCCAGTGACCTGGTGATGTGTGTTAGGAGCCTGGGATGCTGTGTTAACGCTGCACGGCAAACCGTGCCCAGGCCGTTGGGTGGTCTGCCTCCGGGGGCTGTGCCTGCTGCCCGGGAGATCCTGCGGCTGCATCGCCTCTGACGGTGGGAAGAATGTGCTGCTTGAATGAGAGGATCGCTAGTCTTACTTCATTCAACTGCTTGTGGTGTAAAACCTAAAAACAAGTTGGCTAATTAACCCTGCCTGTGTTAACGACCAGCAGGCTTACCCCCAGCTAACAGGGGTTCATCAGAACTTATAAACGAGAGTTAAGAAGTGGTTGGTTTCCGTGGCCTCTGTTGGGAGAACGGAAATCCGGTTCTGCCTTTTCTGACGTATCATAAGGTACCTCTGAGGTGGGAACCTTATTTCTCTTTCCCTTTTCTGCAGTCTCTGCTGATACGGATCACGATTCTGGGCAGGGGGTACGAGCGCTAACATCACCAGTACTTTTGCTAAAGAATGCTGAATGCATGGTACTGGGAGTCAGAGTCTAGTGAAAATAAGGAAGGGTTCAAGGACTGAGTTCTGTGTAGGGAAATGGGAAGTACCAGAGGGGAAAAAGGGTTCTGGAGGGACTCCATAATGGTAAAATTGGAGAAAATAAATACTGGAGGTGAAAGTGTGAAAGCTATAATGTAGAAGTGACACTAGAGAGAGAAAACATGAAGGTTTTCCTGTGATTAGGGAACCACTGTGCTAGAAAACTTGTGAGTGAAGAAGCACCTGTGAATGAGGTGTGTCTGTCTGTCCGTCTGGGTGAGAGCAGGTCGATGTGTTTGTGGACAAGAGGTTTGAACCCTCCCATCAGGTCTAATTTTTTCTCTCCCGGTGACACAGGCAGCTTCAATCCCAGACTATAGAGGCCCTAATGGCATCTGGACGTTGCTGCAGAAGGGCAGGAGCATCAGGTGAGGAGCAGCTCTGAGCTGTGCAGCAGAAAGCTGATACTGAAAGAGAGATTAATGGCAATTTCAACTTCTGTTTTTTCTTCCTTCTTTGTCAGGGCTACAGATCTGAGCGAGGCAGAGCCCACGCTCACCCACATGAGCATTGCCTGCCTGCACAAGCACAACCTGGTAAGATGTTTTTTCCTCACCTCACTTGTGTTCCTCTAAGTATGATAAATAAAACCCAACAGCGGAAAAAAGTTTTTCCTGAGATCGCCTGACTACTGCTCTCACTCAGGCGACTACGCATCCACGTAGGAGAACGCAGCTGTGCTCGCGTACAGCTGAGCTCTGGCAGTTTCTCCCCTGGTGCCTTTTCTGTAGCACCTTGTGTTTGTCTCCTGCTGCGGCTGTTCTGGGGACCTGCCGCAGGGTCAGCCAGACCCAGGAGAGCTCTTTTCATTGAACTTTCCTAAAGGTCTGTTCTCCACACTTTTCTTCTGTTCATTGTGCTCTGATGTACGGAGCTGTTTGGTGGGTGTTGAGACGCGTGTCACCTGCATTTGAGTTACGCTTCCGTAGTCTGCTGGGTGTGTGAGCTCGGCGCTTTATTCTCTTCCAGGTGCAGCACGTGGTGTCTCAAAACTGTGACGGGCTGCACCTGCGGAGTGGGTTACCCCGAGCAGCAATATCCGAGCTTCATGGAAACATGTACATAGAGGTGAGCAGCCAGAACAGGACAAAGTGACTGCCTAGTGGCCTCACGAGAAGACAACGTAAACTGTTTATCTCTCACTAGCTCAAGAAGAACTAGTGCAAGGGCTCATCTCTGCTTGGTTCATATCCTCAGGCCATTAGTTAGCAAGCGCCAAACCCAAGTGTTCTCTACAACTCGGTAGCTTTTCCTCTGCTCTTGCTAGAGCCTTTTGCTTCTGTTTGCTCTTCCTCAGACCTTCTCCACAATCCCTCCTATTGCGTACCCAGCAGGCTCCCTGTAATTCCACGTGCTAGCTGAGGTTTTCCAAGTTAGATCCCTGATGATCCCTTCTTCTGCTTCCAGTTTATTGTCCCCCAAAAGTGCTTTTCTTCCGAGAGAAGTGGCTGGCTCCTGGCGTTTCCTGGGCTCGCTCCTGACGATGTAACGGGTTTTGTGCTTTTGTCCTGCGCCAGGTCTGCACTTCCTGCACGCCCAACAGAGAGTACGTGCGAGTGTTTGATGTGACGGAGCGCACAGCCCTGCACAGGCATCACACTGGCAGGATGTGCCACAAGTGTGGGGCACAGTTGAGAGACACAATCGTCCACTTTGGGGAGAAGGGGACGTTGACACAGCCCCTGAACTGGGAAGCAGCAACAGAGGCTGCGAGCAAAGCAGATGTGATTCTTTGTCTGGGTTCCAGCTTAAAGGTAACTTTAGAGACTCGGTGAAGATTGTTAGCAGCATTCCCTCTTGGTGATACACCTTGGTGCTGAGCAGTCTCCTCCCAAACAGACAACTGTAAACTCTGGTGTCAGGATTCGCCCACCATCTGTGATAGTCTCTCTTCCTCCCTCTTTCCCCTCCTGGTAATACATTCCTTTTCCTCTCGCCGATACGGTTCACAGTTGCGGGCCCTTGGCTGTGCTGATCATCCCTGTTTTGTGGCAGGTTTTGAAAAAGTACCCTCGCCTCTGGTGCATGAGCAAACCCCCCCCCCGCCGTCCCAAGCTGTACATCGTGAACCTGCAGGTGAGAGCCTCGTGCGCTGGGGTGGGGGGTTTGGGCAGAACGGGCGCGGGGTCTGCGGTGAGCCCGTCCTCCCCGCAGCGGGCCTGGGGCAGGGACCCCCGCCGTGGGGACGCCCGCAGCCGCCTCTGCTGTCCCCCCGCAGTGGACCCCCAAGGACGACCTGGCCGCCCTGAAGCTGCACGGCCGCTGCGACGAGGTGATGCGGCTGCTGATGGCGGAGCTGGGGCTGGAGATCCCGCGCTACGACCGGTGAGCGCCCGGGGGGCCCTGCCCGCGCCCGGACCGGGGGGGAAACCGCCCGCCCCGGGGCCGCCGGCAGCCCCCCCACGCCCGTCCTGTCTCCGCAGGGCCCGGGACCCCATCTTCGCGCTGGCCGAGCCGCTGCGCCCCGGGGAGGAGGGCACGCACTCCCGCCGGCCCGTGGAGCCGCCGCCGGGG
>VZTO01008170.1:19435-31302 GCA_013400615.1 Syrrhaptes paradoxus | reverse complement strand
TGGGACGCGACCGGTCCGGAGCCGGGAGCGCCTCGGGCTGCGCCGGGCCGTGCACCGCGGCGGGGCCGCAACGGGCTCCCGGGGCTGCAGCGGGCACCTGCCGCCCGGTACCGGAGCGGGGGGGGGAGCGGACAGCGCCGGGGAACCGTGTTCGGGCCGGGGCAGGGTCCCTGCCCTGCAGCCCAACGGGCGCCGGCTGTCAGCGCATCGGTCCCGCGTGATAACCGGCAGCTGGGAGACGTTCAGCCCGCGGGCCGGGGGAAGGTCGGTGTGCGGCGGGGCTGAACCGGCCGTTTCTCTGCAGCTACGACATGGTGCACTACGGGCACTCGAACCAGCTGCGCCAGGCTCGGGCCATGGGGGATTATCTGATTGTTGGAGTCCACACGGACGGTAAGAGGTTTCCTCAGGTTGTCACCTCCTGCTGCCGCCCGGCAGCGAGAGCCCCGGGAGGGTGGAGGTCTCCCGGCCAAAGCCCAAAGCCCGCTCCTGCCGCATCTCCTCGGGGAGCAGCACCCTCCGCCAGAGCGTGTCACCGGGTGCGGCAGGGGAGCCGCCCGTTCCGTGCTTTCCCGAGCGAGGGTTAGGTAGTCCAGAGCTGCACGGAGGGGTGATCTGTATCCTGTGCTGTAAAAACAATTAAACCAGTCGAAAATCAGTCTGGTTCTGCTGGTGCAAGCTGCAGAACTGATCTTCCAAAATAAATGACTGTGTGGAGAAAACTTGTTTCAAGCCCCTCTAAAAGCTACGTGCTCGGAACGAGGTCTTGCGTGCAGAGATGGATTTTAAATTGTTTTATGGATGCATGTTTTATAGCACAGACTGAGCACAGCGTGAGTCTGTTCTTTAAAAGGGGAATTTCCCCTCGGGACCTGCCAGGAGGAAGCATTTGGGTGCAGGGAGGCACTGAGACCTTTTACCTTCTGACAATTCCAGGGCCCTTGAGATGCACTCAGGAAATGCAACTGAATTAAAATTTCTGACCTAGGTGGGCTTTCTTCTCCACCACAAGCCAGTTCCAAGCAGGGTTAGGCCGGCAGGGGAGTTCACGGACCCGAGAAACGTGCGAGGCTCCTGGAGGCGAGGGTCTGCGTAGCCGTAGTACGTGCTGCTAACCGGGTTTTTCTGTTTCTTGCCCAGAGGAGATTGCCAAGCACAAGGGCCCCCCTGTCTTTACGCAGGAGGAGAGGTACAAAATGGTGAAAGCCATCAAGTGGGTGGATGAGATTGCCCCAGGAGCTCCCTATGTCACCACGCTGGAAACCCTGGACAAATATAACTGTGACTTCTGTGTGCACGGGGGTGAGTGGATCTCTGAGGCGACGGGTGTTGGCATGAGCCCTCAGGGGCTGGCACGCTCTTGGGTTCCCTGCTGCCAGCTGAGGAGCATCCTGGCTGGTGCTGGCCGTCAGCGGGCACCTCGCGTGCAGGGGTGCTGCCCATCTGGCCGCTCCCACCCTGGCGGCGTGGAGACGTGCGTCTGTGTGCTGGGCACCACGAGCGTGGGGCTGTAAGCATCGCCTGCAGAGGTGGAACGCGTTATCTGACAATTCTCCTCAGGCTGCCCTTAGCACAAGCAGAAAATTTAGCGTGGGGGAAAGTCATTTACAAAACTTAAACTTGAAAAATGCTGTTAAAAAGGTAAACGTGCAGAAATACCATCGTGGTTGTATCCCCTTATCCTGGGAAGAGATCGGATCGGAAAAGCCTCTCTGCATCCAGCTGATAAGCTGCTCAGCGGCTTAGCTGACCGTGAGCTCAGAGACCCAGTTCTTATTCCGAACACTTTTCAGTTTACGGCCACTGAAGAGAACCAGTGTTCTGGGGAAACATTCTTGCTTTTGTACTCTGTCCCTTCCTGGGGCTGCCTCGGCCCCTCCTCCCTGCCCCTCCGAAGGTGTTCTCTTGGTTCCTCGGGAGCTGTCTCTGCTCTCACGTGTCCTTCCTCATCCCAGCCACCTGCTCTCGATCAGACAAGAGTTTCACTAAACGGAAATAAATCATTAATCCGTGAGGTAGGTGATGCTTTTCCCCGTGGGCAGGGTGATTACCAAGTTCCTCGTTCACTTGATTGCCTCTCCGCCGCGTTTGGGGTGCGTCAGCCCTTGCGGGACTCAGGGAGGGGTTACGGCAGCGGAGGAGCGCCCGTGGCCTCTGCTCCAGTGTCCTGGCATCCGTCCCCTCTGCCCATCGTTCAGTGCTCCTGCCTTAGCGATGCCCTCGCACGCGGCAGTTTTGCCGGGCTGCGTTCAGGCGAAAGGAGAGTTTTGAACTATCTGAGCTTTACTGGGAGGTGATGGGCAGCAAACGCCGCTCCAGCGCCTGTCCCGGCACGCCACGCCGTGCTCGCAGCTTCTCCCCTCCCGTCCCCGCGCCGGGGTGAGGTCTGGGGTCTGGGAACTCCTTGGGTTCCCCCCGCGTGCCCCCCCGCCCGCGTGAGAGAGCCCCGGGAGCTGCCGCGCTGCAGACCAGCTGGTTTGCCTGTGAAAGCCAGCTTGGGTCTTCCCTCGTGCGGGTTTTAAACTCTCCCGAGAGTAGGTGAGAGGAGTTTTCATAGAGGGAATTAGGAACCTGGTGGCTGGTGTTGCCGCAGAAGCGCCATCGCTGAGGACAGAGCTGCTGGAGCAGCATCTGATGGACAAACGTTAACCGACAGCTCCACCAGCCCCAGGGGTTCGGGTGCTTTTTAACACCGAGACGGGTGGTGGCTGTTTTCTGTCGCTCAGACAATAACTCAGTCGTGCCCGCTGCTGGATTCGCTGCGAGGGCAACGGCTCAGAGCTTCTGGGCTACCTGAAAAGCTGTGGGGCAGGCGGCTGATGGTGCTCAGCACCCGGGAACGGGCTTGTCCGCAGACTGGGCGGGCTGGTAAACCCCCGGCGTTTCCGTGGGCGGTGGGATGTGTCCCGGGTGCACAGGGATGTGGGCTGCGGGAGCTGTGGGCTGGCTCGTGCCGGACCCGCTCAGCTGCTGCCGTCGTTCCAAAGCCGCGTTTGTGCCGGAGAGCTGGGGCACGGTTCTGAGGCTCGTCTCTCTCTGCAGACGACATCACCTTGACGGCAGACGGCAAGGACACCTACCAGGAGGTGAAGACAGCGGGGCGATACAGGTAACTGCTGCTCACCCCGGCTTGGGCAGTTTCTGGGAGTTCGTGCCGTGAGGAGCAGCTGGATGAGATGTCGCTCTGTTCGGGGCACACTTTAGAAGTGTCACAGCTGCGGTTGCTCCTGCTGCCCTGGCTGCCCAGGGAGTGTCACAGGCCAGCAGCTGACCGCGGGGGCTTCCTGCTCCTGGCAGACGATGGTTGTGGTCTGGAAGCCGCAGGGGGGTACTGGATAGCGCTGGGGGACTCTGTGCTAGGTGGGCTGTCCTCACACGAGCAGTTGCTGAGACGTGAAGCAGAGGCAGAGGCTCAGCGGGTGAACGCTGCCCTTCGTACCGAGAGCAGGCAGAAGGAAGCCTTCCTCAGGCCGGTCCCTGGGCTGGGTTCCCTGGGGGTCACGGGCGTTCCTGCGGTGGGAGGAGGAGGAGGCACGTGCTCCCGTGCTGCTGCTTTACCCTCTGCTTGTCTCCCGCAGGGAATGCAAACGCACCCAGGGCGTGTCCACCACCGACCTCGTTGGCCGCATGCTGCTCATGACCAAGGCTCACCACAGCACCATAGTGAGTCGGGGGCTTCGGGGGGAGGTCGGAGCCCAGGGCACGTGCCAGCCCTTTCCTGTGGCTGACTCGAGTGGCGGTGCAGCTCCTGGGCGCACGGGGACAAGCTGAGGGTGGGCAGTGGCAGCAGAGCAACCCGCTGGTGTTTGCTGAAGCCTCCTGGAGATCGCAGCGTGATCTCGGCCCGTGCCGCTCTGCAGGGGTGTGGGGGATAAAGGCTTCGATCCCTTGTGATGGGTGTGGGCTTCAGGAATGTTTCAGAAACTCCAGGCCAGCCTCTGGCTTCTCGAGAGTGGAACTGCGCGTTGCAGCCGCATCGGTCCGTCAGCCCGGTGCTGCCAGAACTGCAGCGTCCTCTTCCCTCCCCTGAGCTCCGTGTCCTGCCTCCTGCTGTCTCCAGGTTTACCAGCCCTGTCCTGGGTCTCCTCAGCTCTCCCCCGCCGATCTAACCCAACCAAAGGGGAACGAAGGAAGCTGTTTTCTGTTGGTTAATGAGTTGAATTGACTCAGTAAACGAGCAATCCACCGCCTTGGTGACAGTGGGGACAAGACAGGGGTCCCTGGAGAGCTCGGGGCGGAGGGAGCTCCTTCCGCGCTGGGTTGCTGGGTTGGCTTCGCTGTAACGCGTCCGTTCGCACCGGGGCCCGGCACAGCACTGCTGGCCGTCCGCAGAGGGCTGAGCCGTGCCGGGTGGTGTCCGTGGCAGGAGGGACGCTGTCCTGCCCGGGGGGGGACATGGTGTTCGACGCCGTCGGGTCTGCGGGTGGGACGAGAGCCGCCACCTGGGACCAGACAAGGGCACGGTGCACCCACCTCACGCCGGGACACGGCTCTGGTTTAGACGTTCACTCGATTGTCAGCGCCCGGTGCCAGGGATCGACGGTGCGCAGCCGGGGCTGGGCTCCCGGCGCTGGTGCTGACACAAGCTGTCGTGGCTGGATGAGCTCTGTGGGTGCTTAAACCTCTCGACTCTTTATCTCCCTTCAGGATGAGGACCTAGACTATCGGAAGCACACTGACAACTTTGGGAAGGTAACGTGAGTTCTGCACGTCTGGTTGTTGTCCTGTCCGAGGAGTCCAAACGTGCTCTCTGGCCTGTGCCGCAGGCTTGTTCCCCGCCGTAGCTGCTGTAGTCGGTGAACCGGGTGCAGCTGCCCCGGGCCAGCAAGCGAACGTCCTCCCGCAGCGCCGCTGCACCCTCGAGCCTTTGCTGGCTTTCTGCCTCGCTTGTAAAGTCCGTATCGCCGCTTCCTTTGGGCCCCGAGCGCCCACAGATCCAGCCGAGGGACAGCCTCTGCGGACGCTCCTTTTGGTGCTTGTGTTTCTCAAGGCGTTGCATGAGGTCTGGGAAGCGTTTATGGAGCAGAGACATCGCTCGGGCGCTGTGCTGCAGGATTTGCTGCCTGGCCCCCGAGCAGCAGAGCAGCTCCCCGGGGTTCTCTGTGTGTGTCCAGCTCGCAGCCAGGGCTGCCTCTGAGGAGCTGCCAGCCCCTGGGGGGTTTCCTGGGGGTTGGATTGTCCCTAAGGGATGAGCACCCGGACCTACAGCTTGAGCGAGTTTTCACTCGCAGGGGGTTTGCTGACCAGCCGAATCGTCCTCTTGGTTCTCCCCCACGTTGGGTTTTCGAGCCGGCGCTGTGGGGCCGGTTGCTCCAGCACGGCCGTTTCCCGGGGCCGGGTTGGGAGGGGATTTGGGCACCGGGTCCCTGCATGGCCCCCGTCCGCCGCGTCCCGTCCCGCATGCTGCCGCTGTCACCGCTCGCCCCGCACTCGCCGAGTCGTCGCTGTTGGTTGGTCTTGTCGAGCAGGTCGCTGCAGGGGAGCGAGGCCGGGCCACAGCAGCCGCGCGGCAGGGACAGAGCTCTGGCTGCGGGTTCCCCGCTGGGCTTTGGCCTTTGCTGGGCTGGGGGCGATGCCCCCGCCTGGGTCGGCTGCCGGAGGGCTGGAGAGGGGCGCAGGGAGGGGGGGTGTCGTCTCCCTTGGCCCCTCGCCTCTCCTGGGCACCCGAGGCTGCCCTGCCCTTCGCCTTCCTCCCTCCAAGCTTCCTGCTCGGCATCTCCGTGGCTGGCCGTGGAGGGGACGGTCGTGCCTGGCGGAGCAGAGAGGGCTTTTGTGATGCTGCGTAAACGCCTGGTGCCAGGAGCGTGGAAGGTCCGAGCAGCTGAGCGCTGAGACTTGCTGGCAGGCTGCCTGCGGCTGCACTCTCTGTGTTGTCCAAACCCCCTCCTGGAGCCCGAGGAGGAACCGCGGGTGGTTTGTGTCTTCCCAGGGGCCAAAGGGGCACAGCCCCTGGACTGGCGTCTCGCAGTTCCTGCAGACATCGCAGAAGATCATCCAGTTCGCGTCGGGGAAGGAGCCGGAGCCGGGAGACACCATCATCTACGTGGCCGGAGCCTTCGACCTGTTCCGTATCCTTGGCTGTTCTGTCAAGAAAGTGGCCCTGGTCTTTTTATTTGATGTTCCGTGTTTTGAGGAACCAGAATAGGATATTTTAAGTCTTTCTTTTTCCTTTTTTCTTTCTTTCCTTTTTTTCTTTTTCCTTTTTTCTTTCTTTCCTTTTTTTCTTTTTCCTTTTTTCTTTCTTTCCTTTTTTTCTTTTTCCTTTTTTCTTTCTTTCCTTTTTTTCTTTTTCCTTTTTTCTTTCTTTCCTTTTTTTCTTTTTCCTTTTTTCTTTCTTTCCTTTTTTTCTTTTTCCTTTTTTCTTTTTCCTTTTTTTTTCTTTTTCCTTTTCTGTAGGTGTGCATGGGAGGGAGGAGGCAGGAGTTCCTAGTGGCAGTTTCTTAGTCACAGGACAGAGAGAAAGGAGCTAGAGCTCCTGTAGAGAGGTCTGTGGCTGTTGGAGGGTTTTGGGAAGACGGTGAGATCCTCTCCACTCCAGTGATCACGCTCTGGTCCCTCGGGAGGATGGGCTGTCACCGACCGAGTGGCTGCACAGGGTGTCTGGAGCAGACACCTCACCCCGGGACAGTCTTTGGGGCATTGTGCCGGGATGCCCGAAACAGGCGGAAATTCTGGACAAAGTTGGGTCCGTGTGAGGTAGAGCTGAAAGCTGTCTGGCTCTTGCCCAGAGCCTGTGGAGCTGGAGGAGGAAGGAGGCGGCTGTTCTTAGGACACAGGCAACAAGTACTGCAGAAAAACCGCTGGGGATTCCTGTCTCCCGCTGGGGTTCTTTGGTGCATCCGCTCCTGCCTTCCTTTCCCTGTTCCCATGTTGGCTTCAGTTCCTTAAAGAGGTCTGCAGACATTGGGCACGTGGATTTCCTGGAGAAGGTTCACCAGCTGGCAGAGAAGCCCTACGTCATCGTTGGGCTGCACTTCGATCAGGTCTGTGCGCGACGCTGCCCAGAGCCAGAGCAGCTGGTTCCTGTTCTTTCCGAAACAAGCGGCCGTGCTCTGGGGTGGCCAACGCGGGATTTCATCCTGGGAGAGGGAGGGGGGGTCGCTTTGTCTCTCCCCTCATGGTGCCCGGTGCTTTGCCTTAGGAAGTCAACCGCTACAAGGGGAAGAACTATCCCATCATGAACATCCACGAGAGGACGCTCAGCGTCTTGGCCTGTAGGGTGAGTGCCCGCGGGGCCGGTGCCTCTGCGCTCGCCTGGAGCCGAGCGGTTCACCTGCAGCCGGCAATCGTTCGGGCTCTTTGGGGTGCGCTGGGAAGGCAAAGATGAGACCCCCCCGTCGGGCTGCCAGAGGTGCTGGTGTGCGCTCGGGAGGGACCACGAGGCTCCTCTGTGGTCCCGGCGGCACCTGAGCTGCTGAACCCGTCCCGCTCCGTTCCGCCGGCCGGGTGCCATGCCGAGAGCTGCTCTGCAGCTGTGCTCTTGTAGAAAACGCTGCTCCCTGTGCCGGGGAGAAAATTCCCGGGAAAGGAGTGTGGGGAGACCCAGGAACGTGTGCCCTGAGCAGTGAGCTCAGGGGTTTGCTGTTTGTGCACCGCCAGGAGGGATATTCCTCAGCGGATCAAGACGCTGTGTGACAGGCAGCGGCCGCCGAACCCCCTTCCCTGAGCTCTGAGCCTCGGGTCTGCGCAGGGAGCGGGCTGGCCCCTGCTTGGGGTGGTTTCAAATCTGGACTCTTCTGGTTTCTCTTTAGTACGTCTCGGAAGTGGTGATCGGAGCCCCCTACGCTGTCACTGCTGATCTGCTGGAACACTTCAGGGTGAGTCCCCGTGCGGGTGGGGGTGGGATGCGCGTGGGGAGCTGCGGGTGCAGCAGGGGATGGTCCTGCCCCCCCCGGGCTGCGGGGAGCCGCAGACGTGCCGCCACGGCTGGGGTGGGAGCGGCGGCTTTGCTCATCTCCCGGCTGTGCTGCAGCGGGTGCAGTGGCGGGGAAAGTCCCCGTCGTCTTTCGGATCTTGTCAGCGACTTTGTGTCCTTCTGCAGGTGACGCTTGTGTGTCACGGGATGACCGAGGTGGTGCCGGACAAGGATGGTTCTGACCCGTACGAGGTGAGCTGCGAGCTGCTCTGTCACCGTTCGACGTGCAGCACGGCTTTGTTCGTGGTCCCGAGCTGAGGGTTTGCTCTGCAGAGGATGCTCCCCTGGGCAGATGGTGCCATTTGTCACCCGCCCCCGAGGGCAGCAGCTTGGAGCAGAGCCTGTGGGTCACTCCCAACAGCTCCGGTCTTTCGGTCGCTGTTTTATTTTGTTTTGCCCATTTCTGGTGCCTTCATGGCAGAACGAGGAATCCTGTCCTCTTTGCTCCCTGCCGGTGCCGGGCAGCCTTGCTCGGCTCCCGCGTACGTGCAGCTTTGCATCCAGCAGTCGGTTGTTCTGCCGCCGAGGTGACGGGTTTGTGTGGTGCCCGGCGGTGCCCCAGCCCTGCGCTGGCTCCTGCTCAGCTCTCGCTGCCGCGCTGTGAGCCCGGAGGTTCTGCGTGTTCTCCGCAGCTGAGCCGGCGGTTTGTTCCCAGGAACCAAAGAGATGCGGCATTTTCCGGCTGGTGGACAGCGGCAGCAATCTCACCACAGATCTAATTGTGCAAAGAATCATCAAGAACAGGTTGGCTTTCCTCCTCTCCCAGCTCGGTCACATTCTGTTCTGTGCAGCTTGGCCAGGGGCTGGTCCGTGGGATGGAGCGGGGAGGGAAGGGGTTGTCTGTAGGCACGGAGTCGGTGAACTGCTCCTTCATCTTCCGCGGCTCGGGGGGGATCCTTGACGTGGACGTACCGGGCTGGAGAGGAAAAACAGCCGAACTCCGCCGCGCCAGAATGAGCTTCGCTGCACTTTTGATCATTTTTCCTCCTTCCTCCGCTGTTGATGACATTTCTTTGCTGTGTTCTGGGGGATTTATCTCGTTTGGTCGCTCAGCGCCGGTGCTGAGCGGTGTGTCCAGGACAGACCCACGCGGAAGAGCCGCGTCCTCCGCAGAGGGAGGAGAGCGGCGTGTGGCCGGGGTGGGAGCCGCGGGGGGACGGTGACGGGTGTGGGGGACCGGGGGTCGCGGGGGAGGTTTCTGGAGCAGCCGCAGGACAGAGCAGCGGAGGAGGCAGCGCTCCCTGTGCCGGGGTGAGAATCTCGTGGCCCTTTGTGACCGATGCAGGCTGGAGTTCGAGGCCAGGAACCAGAAGAAGGAGGCGAAGGAGCTGGCGGTGCTGGAGGCCATGAAGAGGGGGGAAGAGGAGAAGCGCTAGGACAGCGAGGGCCGACGCGGGGTCACAGAGCGCCGCAGCCCGACGGCTCTTCGCAACGGGACCCCTGGGCAGGGACACGCTGCTGGCACGCACAGGATGCGCTGTCCTCCTGTCTCCTGTCCTAGCTCCTCCTGCACTAATTACACAGACGTAACGAATCGGGATCCTGCTGCCTCGATTTCCTCCGTTAATCAGCCCCCGTCCCCTTTCCCAGGAAGAGATTTGACAAAAGAAGAAAAAGACTATTTTAATGATAACTAATGTTTTAACATATTGCTGTGCTTTTACCTGCTGCCATTTCTGGCTTTTAGTAGGAGGGAGGTGGAGCAGCTGCCCTGGCCCCTCGGCCCCCCTGTCCTGCCCGGGGGCTGTGTCCTGGAGCCGCCTTTCGGGCCATGGGGGGCACAGCTGGACAAATGGGTGAGAACAGCCTCCCCGGGCAAGGGGCACGGCTCCCGCCGCTCCTCCTGCGCGTTCTGGGCTGGGGGCTCAGGTCTCGGGGTGCGCAGGGGCTGGCCACGCTGCCTCTGCACAGTGCCAGCCCCGAGGCTGCTGTCCCCGGGGCGCGCGGGGACAAAGCCTCTCGTGCTGCGGCTGCCGCCAGAGCGTCGTCTGCTGCCCCAGTGACAAGCACGGGCACGGCAGCTGAGGCAAGGGCCAGGGGGCTGCTGGCACAGGAGCCCCAGGTCGGCAGTTTCCCAGGGGCTCGAGGCCTTTCTCTGCAGGAGCCCTGGGACCCCTGGGGGCTTGTGGCCAAGGCTCTTCCCGTAGCACAGCAGCAGGACCTGGAGCCGTGCGTGGGCTGTGCTCAGACCCCTGTGTCCTGCTGCCAGCAGGGTCTGCCTGTCCCCGAGGGGAGGGACCTGCTCCATCCCCGTCACGGCTGTTCTGAGGGGTGACGCGTGGCACCTGTGCCCCTGGCAGGTGCTGGGCTGAGCCCCCTCCTGCCTTGGCCCGTCCAGGGTGCTGTGGGGGGTCCCGGGCTGCTCCCCCCCTGCTGGTGCTGGTGTCTTTTCTGTCGTCAACCTTTGCTGCTGATCATTAATAAAATGTTGAAGATTTGTGGATTTTGTTTCACCCCTGGAGACTGCAGCAGTTTGTCATTAAAAATAAACGACTTGTCCAGGGCCACACACCTACCCCAGGCTGAGCATCTGCCTTGAAATGAGCTGCCTTGGGGACCTGAACAGTTGTTATTAAAAAAACCAAAACGACAAACATACTTTATTCTGCTCTCGCCGCAAGCGGGTGCTTGTCTGAGGGTGTGTTTGTGCAGCAACGTCAGCTTCGCGTGCTCAGCTGGAGTGGGGTGGAGCTGCTCATCCTTGGGGCCTCTGAGTTCACTCTGAGAACTTTTGCGTGTGCTGCTCCTGTCTCCAAGCGCCTCGGGGCCCTTCTTCTGTCCACTGACAGCCCGTGAGTCCCAGGGGCAAAAATGAGCATGGAGTTAAATCGGGGTGGGGGAAAAAGATGGCATTAATGTCAGGTTTGCGACTTTTCTGTGGTTTGTTGGGTTTTTGTGTCCACCCCTGATCACAGATCCAGCCTGGAAGCACCCAACATTTCTCTGATGGTGCTAATTTGCTGGAAAAGCTGCAGCAGGCGCCTTAAATCTTGTAAAAACCACCCCTGACCTCAGCAAGGAGAGTCGCCAGCTTCACCCTAGACCCCACTGTCCCCCAGGAAAGGGGCAATGGGGCAAGCAGACCCCAATGCTGACCAAAGCCCAGACCCAGCTCCTTGCTTTGAGCTGGGGCAGCCCCTGAGAGCCCTGGGGGGCTCAGCACCCCTCTGGCTGGTGGAGCAGCCCCACAACCCCTCTCTCCCCTGCAAGGACAGACCCCACGCAGCCAGCCCAAGCATGTTTATTGAGCACAGCAGCCGGCGGCGGGGAGCGGCCGAGGGCCCCCTCGCCGCCAGACCGGTACCCCGGGGGATGGTCGGTTACTCCTTGAACTTCCACTCCTGGCGGCACATGGGGCAGTGCTGCTGCACCTGCTGCGCGTTCAGCCACTTGAGGATGCAGTGCATGTGGAAACAGTGCGAACACTGGCCCCACACCAGCGGGCAGTCGTCGCCGGGAACCTTGCCTGGGGAACGGACGCACCGTTAGGCCCGGTGAGGCCTAGAGAGGCCCGGAACGCCCCAGGGGGGCTCCCTGCCCGGCCCAGCGCCGCGCTCACAGTCGGGGCAGCAGCCGTTGAAAGCCATCCGGCAGATCCCGCAGCTCTCGTCGTTGGCTACCCACAGCCAGGAGGCGACGCCGTGCCAGCTCCGGACCCGCACCCGCATCTTCCCGCCCCGCCGGAAATCCCGCCCCCAGGCCCGCCGGAAATCCCGCCTCGACGCGCCACAAGCGCGGGGAGTCGCCGCCGCCGCGCTTTCGCTGTTGATCCCGCCTCTTCCGCTTCCAGTGGCGGCGCAGCGCGGCCGGAAGTGCAGGCCCCGGAGCGGAGCCGCCATCATGGCCGACAAGATGGACATGTCCCTGGACGATATCATTAAACTCAACCGGAGCCAGCGCGGGGCCGGCCGGGGCGGTGGCCGGGGCGGCCGGGGCCGGGGCGGTGCCACCC
>VZTO01008169.1:86560-115675 GCA_013400615.1 Syrrhaptes paradoxus | reverse complement strand
CTGAACATTGAAGCTGTTTGTCTAGTGAGCATTTTCCCCTGCTATGTGTGGACAATATTTGTTCAAACAATTTTTAAAATTTTACATAGGAAACTGCAGGTTATGACGTGCAATTGGAATCACCAGGCTGTATCCTTCTACTTTATCTGGATGTTTTCTTCCTGTCTTAATTCATATGTACTGTATTACCTACCTTATCCCAAAACCCTAACATCATGTCTTAATATTTGTTGTTCTCCCTGTGTTCTGCGCCAAGTGTTGGAACTGCGAGTTTGAAAGCTGCATGCAACACCATTAAGTTCTTCGAACATTGACAAGTCCGGAAATTCTTGTCCAATAGCACTTTGCAACAAGAAAGTGATCTAGAATCTCATTTATTACCATCATAACCACACTTTCCACCACAGGGCTGAGTACTGTTTCTTACTGTTTGTTTCAGTCACTTAACAGGGGATAGAGTATTTTACAGTTGATCATTCAACTAGAAATCACAACATAGTCTTCATGTAGCATATGACCAGTCATTTAAGATCCCAATATATGCTCCGTTCTGTACCACTGGAGGACAAACCCTTGTCCCTGGTACAATTGTAAGAAATTGTGAGCAGTTTGGGAACAAGGTAATTCCAGGTATAAGAATTAAATATTTCAGCTGTCTGAATCTGGGTAATTCCAGGCGAATAACTGGAGAGCAGTATGATGAATACGTCATCTCATGTTAAGCTTCTATGTACTGCCAATGTAAAAATAATCATTCCAGACTTACTTCTCACACCAAGCCTATTTTAGGCAGCTCTATGAGAAGTCTGCTACCACCAAAATCCCCTCCAGGGAGTCCAGTTTCAGTGCAACCAGGGCAAAGTTTGAGCAAACAGATTTGCTTCCTTATCAGAAATTTTTTATATCCATAGCATGAGTAAGTGCAAACCTCTATCGAAATGCATTCCCATCATCCACAGTTATGTCCTTGAGTCAGAGAACTGCAAGTACAGTACATTCTGCTGTTTCTTTTGCTGCATCCATGCTGTTGATTCTCTCACCACAAAAGTTTTTAAGAGCACCAAGCTGTTGTTATGACTCATAGTAAACACCAACGCAAAGCAAGCAGCCCAATGTTCTTCTTCCCTCACTTCACTCACACANTAGCAGGTTTAGCTTAAGTATATATACGTGTATATGTAGAAAGGAATAGAATGAAAGCTGATCAAAACCCCCATCTCAAATGAGAGATGGGTTTAACCTATTACCTATTACAAACATAAGCTCTAGGTAAGACCAAACTCTAAATCTGAGTTGCAAGACTTCTGACAGCAATGTCTGCCTTAACATGAATTGAGTGGGTTACGGCACAGTGATAAAACCAAAGCCCACAACTCTAGAATGATTTATAAAAATCCTCAAATGATACTTCTGAATTTAAAGGTTTAAGAAGTTCATCGAAACCCAAGCTTCACCCACTTAATGAGCTTTACATACTGGTAAGAGAGAGTCACAACACTGGAACCAAGGGTTCTAGTTGGAGAATGCTGGTGAGTTCTACCCAAGGAGTGACAATAAAGACATGGGGCTCTTCACAAGGCCAATCCATAACTGCTATTGCAGCTGCTCCTTCATGGGTCTTAAACCATATGGATTACAACATCTGTGGCAAGAGCAGATGCTCATCACCTTTGTCAGTCAGACTACTTTTCTTCTGCATCTGTATTTAGGAATGTAATTTGAGATTCTTGCATTTGGCTTGAACTTGTAAATCATTTTGTGAAACTTAACACTTTTGAATATTCAACATGCAAGCAAGTAGAAAATAAAATGCAAAATAAATTAAATAGTGTTGCTATATATAAAAACTATTCCATTTGTTTTCTGATTTAATATCATAAACTGTTTTGAAAAGAAAAAAGACAGAGATGTAGCTAAAGGAAGGCTGGAAAATGTACTCTGTAAACAAAACAAAAAATATAAATTCCCTCAAAAGTTTTATCTATTTCAGAGCGATCCTTGCTAATTTTAAATAAAGCAGTGAGAGAATACAGCTATCCAAACATTAAATTTCGTTATATTTTAAACTATTTCTAAATCGTTATTCTCTCTATTTTTAGAATGAAAGTTCCCCTAAGAAATATGAAAGAAAATGTGGGTCATTTTTGGTTTTTGAATTAAATACAGAAGCCCATATCATGGTCTGCTTTTATAATAGGTTTTCATTTGGGCATTTTTTTAAAAATACTTCAATTCAAATTAAAACTTACTTTTAAATCTCCAAGTTGACATGATGATTCACCCCATGAGTTGGCCACCATCCATCACAAAGCCAACAAGGATCCCCGAGTGTACATCAGTTCCACTATGGCTTTTAGACAGGTCAACCATCTCTTCCCCACAAGGAATGGAAAAGTAAGAAGAGAACTTGCCTATACTGCCACAAAAATGCTGAGGTGCTGAATAAAGAACTCACCTGCAAGTCCAGTCAGGCACTTACTGATCAGCTGGGAAATTTTAATTCTGGTTTTCTGTTGCTCAAATTCAACCTTAGTTTTCAGTTTTTAGAACAGACATTTTACTTTGGGAGATGTCAGAAACCATATTTGGCAATGCAAATTATTCCTCAAAAGGACCACATACAAAACCAAATTCACTGCCCAAGAAATGGATTTGAAAATTTCTGTGTTCAGAATATCAAGATTAAGGAACAAATTATATTTAATTGTGTTTACAATTACATATTTGAAATGCATACCCTTTCTGTAAATAATTTTGGTTTTACCATTTTCTTCTCTAGAAAAAGCCATTTAAAAAGAGCCCCATTGCAAATGTTCCCATCAGCAATAAATTCTTTCTCAGTATACTTGCAATCAATACCAAGGCTTTTCTGCACACTCAGCAACAGATTTAGGGATGCAAACAAGCAGTAGGTGGACCACATGCAACTACTAAAAATGTCACTGTTAGTTAATGTTTGATAGCAAGCATTGAATGACACAGCAGGAACAACTGTAACCACAGAGAACAATGGAAAAGTGATTGACAACTTCCTCTAGCTTAAGGAAAGCATCCGGAGAAGTTTCAAATGGAGAGGAAATGAGAATAGAAGAATCATAAAAACGACTCATAAAATAGTCCTACTATTTATGTTACTAAGTCCTAGGGGCTTAGGGGAGCCATCTACTATGGATTTTGGTATCATGGCCTGGAAGAATGCTAACAGTTTCTGTGCAGAATGAAGAAGATTTAATGTAGCCATGGGAGCTATCATCAGTCAAGAATGACCTCATTTCATTTCAGGCTGGGTGTTCTTGTAGAATTTAGACAATTTTGATCCAGGATTAATCAGTTTTAATGTATCTCCACCTTATTACCTTGTCTGTGCTACTACCTTGTCACCAAACTGCAAGCGAAAGTTCTAGAGTCTACAAGATGCTACAAGAAGAGAGGGGGCTCAGCAAAGAAATGGGTGCCTGCAGCCCAAGCAAAGAGACTGCTGGAGAAGTAGGGAGCTGACACTCCGGCCTCTGAAGTAATGAAAAAGAAACTTTCCATAGATCAGAGAGGACTTTGTAGAATTTTCCACAATCCTGGAAGATACCGAGCTGTCTGAAACCAGTAGGAAAAAAGAATCCAACTGCAATGACACAGTGGCAGAAGGAGATCTAATTATGGACCATTATTCCACCTCTAGTCACCTTCAGCTTTCATTTTCTGGAAAACTGGTCAACTTCTCCAGTTACACCAGACATGGCATTACCAAAAAACTAGAAGAATTTTAGTTCTTTCTCTAGCACTGTCTGTTGTGCTGCAAAAGCACATGGGTGTATCAACTGCTCTACCAGCCATTTAGATCAGGACAGAGCCTGGTTAAACACGAGTCAGGAAATACAAGTGGGAAGACACAACTTATAGTAACTGTATAGGATTTCTATCAGGGCAAAATGTGCTAGGCAGATATTCTTTCCTGTCACACCACAGCATCTAAGAGAATTAACACTATTTCTGTCACTTTTACAGTCAGCAATGACATGAGTAGCTGTAGCAGCATCTTCTGGAAAGAAGGAAATTAGATAAAAGGAAGCCAGAAACAAGAAAAGTTTAGAATCATACAGTGGTTAACTTGACTTAATGGATTGCCTTACCAGGCTAGGAAAGAGATCTGGCATGTGGCCTGCACTGCAGAGACTGCAGTGGCATGCATCCAATTATACATATCTGGCATCTAAATTTTTCTCCTCTCTGCTCCTCATCCTGCTCCTCCTCTCTTTCTCATCTCATATACAAGCACAAGTGAAGGATGAGGTCTATTGCACAGTTGAATAAGCTGGTAGCGCTTTGAGAGTGCAGGAGGGCATGCCTTTTGAAAATATTTGGCTTTTAGCCAAAGGTTATCTGCTCTACGCAGCTAATGTATTACAGACCAGTGGTATTTCAGAGAAGAAAACATAAAGAAATATGTCCAAATACTGTTCCCTTAAAAAAAAAAAATAGATTACGACCCAAGAGAAAAAAAAAAAAGAAAAAAAAAGTGAGGAATTTGGAAAGAAAACAGATGTAACTGGTGCCAACTATGAAAATTAACTCCTGTGCCTGTAAAATAGGTAGAAACCAAACAGGCTGATGGTCTCACGTTACTCTGTTTTTCTCAATGCCTTCTTCTGTTACTATTTCAGCAGCTTTTGATACACATATATATTAGCTGCTTAGCTAAAAGAAGGCACAGAAGGGCGTTATTCTCTAATTGCTGACTCCCTAGATGGCTGTGTTATTTGCTCCTCACACAAGAAACAGTTTGACAAAGCCCCACGTGCAATCAGGTCCCACATACTTGTCTCTAGTCAGTGTCACAAATGCGCAGGCCCAGCATCAGCTCCGGCTGGCTTCCGGCAGTGCCTACACAAAGCAGCACATGAAGGCTATTAAAAGACACATGCATTATTCAGTGGGACATTGCCCAAACTTCACCCACTAAATTGAGCAAAATTTTTGCAGAAAATGCACAGGTCAGGCAAGAGCATTCTTATGGGTGTTCATATACAGAGAGAACCAAGCACTGCAGCTTATCATTTAAATAACCTTGTACATAAAGTGAGAAAGAGACCATGTAATATACCATGCACTTATGACACTTCCATAATCCGGTGGCCCAGTTAGAAAGGGTCCTATGAATTGTCTGATCTTTCAGGATTTTATTTTTCCTCTCAAACAGTTATTTTTTACTTTATTTCTGTGAGCCTTAGAATCACAGACACCATTGAGAGAAACAGAACAGGAAGTTCAAATCAGCCATCTGAGATCTCATGGGAAGCAAAAGGGTCTGGACACCCATTTTCAGTAAATGGCCCTGCAAATACCATCCAGGGGCTTTCAGTGTCCTCTTATAGCGCAGTACATAACCATGCCAAGAGAAAAAAAAACACCCTTCTTTGCTTATAGGCTTCCACCAGGTTGTACTCCGAGGGGGCCCTCTGAGCAGGCCCTCACCACTCTGTGCAGTGTAAAACTGAGCAGGCCCGAACATCTTTGCACAGATTGTCCTCCACACTGGCAGCTGTGCAGGCCACAACATGGAGTAAGCACTACACTGCAGGAACATCCAGCTGTACCCTCCTCCTCAGCCTCAGTTTTGGTATTTCAATTTGCTGTGGGTTTGAGCTGTTTCACAAGTTTTGAAGCTAACCCATCCTTCACAAGTCTGATGTTGGGGACTGAAGGTCTATAAGGGCCCAACAACGGAACCGTAAAGGAAAAGGGCATAGCAGCTAGCAGGCCTGTGTCTGAAGCAGGAATCACAAACCTCATCTTGGCACTCCACCTCACTCAGCAAATAATTAACCCATACTGCTTTCCAAGAAAATCTGTTTTTTTGCACAATCACTTCCAAAAATTTGTTGCATATGTAGCATATATTTTTAAACTAACGAAATATATGCAAAGTGATTCGTTTCATCTTTTTACTGAAAGCCAGACTACTTAAAAATGCATTTGGTTAAAAGTGGTTTGCAAGATGATTTTCAAAGCATAGGTCTGTGCAGTTCTCCATAGTACTTTGATCCATGCCTTCTTCAGTCACAATCTGTTGTACTCAGCATCAGCATTCATAAACATTGTTCTCAATCTCATTTTCTTCATTTATTCGCTTTCTTTGGCACTGCTGAGTGTTGGCTATCAGCCATCTATTGTAATCTTACTGTGTTCAGAACAAAACTGGTGAAATGGTTTCATTATTGCATTCCCTGAAGCGTTGTTTTTGCTTCTGGTCTCCTACACACTTAGTTATATTAACACTGTGTTATGAAAGACGTCAGATGGACAGTGCTGCAAAGACCACATCCTTCTTTTCAACAATACATGTCTTGGGTCATCACCTCTCTTCCTCCTTGTGTGGAGAATATTGTGGGCGAATGGCTGAATGAGAAAGGAAGGGATGTGATTGAGCTTGCATGAACATAACTACCATAGTGCTTTGCAGAGTAGTAGAAGAAGCAAGAGTCTCAAGGTCAGTGTGACCTCGAGATTAAATATTATACTAGCTTTAGACGCAGAAACAAATGAGGAAACATTACTACATTTCTTAGAAAAAGTCTAAAGGTGTAGCATGTGGAATTCTCCCCATATTCTATAAGCAGACAATTACATTGGACCACAAAATGGTTCCCAAAACCAAGGTGTTTCATACTGCAAGCTAATACCAGTGGGATGAAGAAGTCTGCTGTAAATATGTCAAAGCTCTAGGTTTCTTCAGATTTGTACTCAGCAGCTCTCATTCCACAACTGTTTAGACAGACATCTATTGCATTTATTATTTGTCATAAGTTGACTATTGTGGGTTTTTTCCATAGAAAAGGTGTAAGTTTCAAGATGAAACTGTGAAAGCCTCTTGCTAGTTTAATTTTCTCTGGATCTTAAAATGAAGGATAAGAATAGGGACTGAAGAAAGAGATTAGTAACATTCAAAAATAAAATGAGAGAGCCATCTCCATATTCGTGGAGGAAATTCTCTTTGCCCAGTATTCTGTCCACTCTACGCCTTTTGGCACCAACTTTTTTCAGGCTGATGTGCTATAGTTTAAATGCAATATTATATGAAATAGGTCTGATATTTGTCTGACAATGATTCCAGGGGGGCTTCCCAGTGGAGAAGAGTAAGAGTAGTAAAGTGACAGTACAGGTTAAAAAAAAAAAAAAAAAAAAAAAAAAAAAAAAAAAAAAAAAAAAAAAAAAAAAAAAAAAAAAAAAAAAAAAAAAAGTTGAGCTAAAATCAGTTTCTGAAAGCTGGATTTCTCTGCGGATTTCTTCCAACTGAGAACAGCAATGTTCGTTTTCTTATCTGCGAGCTAAAATACAGTCTTTTCTGTTTAATAGTGCCCTCTAGCGAAAGAAAATGAATTTTCAAACAGAAGAGGGGAACATTTTCTAACAGGTTAAAAATGTGGAGGAAGAATGAAAGCCTTGGAACCATTTGAGTCGGTTTGTTAATCATCTTACCGCCACAAAGAGACTTTAGTGTTACACCTCTGCTACATTTCAGGTAAAAAGCAGCCTTATTGTGGCAGCTGCTCCTGAAATCCTAGCTGAAAATAGTAATTTGAGCCTAGGGCACAGCATTATAATACAGGGAGGTTCACCTGTATAGGATGAAAGCATCCTGCATACACTAGTTGTAATCTAAGACTAGTATATCCACCACGGTAATTAAGTGTTTCTGATGCTGTCAGAGAAGTTAAGGACGCATACTGCATTGTACCCTAAATTCTTGCATCTTTCCTCAGGCAGCCTTTAGGCCGACAGAAAGGTGGGCATCCTCTACACTCCGTGGTCAATACCGTAACTTACAATAAACACTGTCAGCAGAGATGTCTAAAGTAGTCTTATAAAATCTATTTTTAAGCTACCGTATTAAGAATTTTATAATGTAGCCATAACAGGTTTTTTGGTTAATATTGTATTTTTTGAACTGTCAACTCCAGATGAGAGAAATAAGCTAAAACACCAAAAAGTAATGCAGATTACCCTGTGGAGTTTCTTATATACAGCTGAAAACATAATTCATTAATCTGGCTTTGCTGAAGTCTATATTGGTAAGTCTGGACATTGTTTTTCATCTCATGTTGTGTCTTTGTATGCATATAATTCAAGCAAGTGGAATAGTGCGTAAAAGTGAGACACAAGACTAATTTTAAAGCAGCTATTTTCTAGACATTCTATACAAAACAGAGGAGACTGTAGAAGTGAGAGCTAATCAAAATCTGACCCTTATTTAAATACCCTCCTTCCTGATACTTTGAGTTGTTCTGAAAGACACACTTCTTACTGCTCATTCACTTTCAACTATGGCACAGAAATAAAACTTTTATTCTAAAAGTTTATTCCTTAAAGTGAAAAGTGTCACCCTCCTTACCACACTGGCTGACATTTTAAAGATTTTTAAAACAGTAAAAGTTAATTCTCATTCCTCCCTCTTTTAAATAACGCAACTACCCAACTTCAGGTCTGCTGAAAAACTACGGGAAACTAGTAGAAATGTCACTAACACTACTATAAAAAATCAATGTTCTTTGACAAGGACAACCCGGCCTGCTGCAAAGCCTCAAGGTGCTGACAATCAACTCCTTGACGGTTTCTCCAGTCAGGGACAGCGGCATTGTGACTGCCGTACCATTGGTAGCACACCAGCTTGAACCTCAGGTCTCAAAATGACAGTGCAAATACATAGAGAGCCTCATTCGGCACACAGCTAGTGCCAGCTGGAAAAACCAACATCAGGCACTTGCAAGTCCAGTAGCAGCAAAACATGTGTTGAGCATTTCCAGCCGAATCAATTCCCTGTTGAGGTAGACAGCTCTGCCAGGGATCCTTCCACAGGATCATCCCCATACTGAATCCACTACACTTCCACCTGGGTACCCAGGCCAATGTACAAGAACTGGTTTCCATTTCCTTGGCATTATCAATGCCCATTCCCAACTACGCCAATTTTGACAAACACAAATACCCAAAGATGACAAGAAGTCAGCTGGGGGGAGGGGAGCTTCCACAATGCCTCATCATTTCCACCTTGCATGCTTTGAATTTTAATTTCCTCAAGCTTGTGCAGAGGCGTTTTGTTTCCTCCGCCTTTTGATTCACCTTTGCATGTTGTAAGAAAACGGGTGGTTCACTTTTGGTTTATATAAACAAGTCAGTGCTTGGTATCCACATACACAACCATCAGGCTTTGAACTCAGCAAGCACTGATCACCACCCCCTGCAGCCAGAGCAGCCCAGGTGTGGGTTTCTTGCAAAGTTTCCTGTTCCAAAGCCGGAAGAGGAATTTTTTCTGCTTTAGTCTCATCGGCTAGCAGCAGTCTGAAAGCTTTTCCGCCCGGAAATACCGCCTCAGCCATACTGCCGGCCCCGAGCAAATGGCGCCGCCGCCGGCGACCGCTACCCCCCCCTCCCCCTACGGCGCCAGGACCCGCCAGCGCGAGCCGCGGCAGCGCCACCTTGCCGCCGGCCACGGGCGCCGCCGTCCAACCGCCGCGGTGCAGCGCTGAGGGCGGGCCGGCGGCACCGGGGCGGTGCTGAGGGCGGGCAGCGCCGGGGGGATTCCCGTGGCAGCCGTGTGCTGCTTTGTGAGGGAAAGTGCCCCCGGGGGGGAGGGTAGCGCTAGGCCGCACAGGGATAAGCGGCGCTGCGCCGATGAGGGCGGCCCGGGAGGAGGGCCCGGGCTGAGTACTCCGGCGGCAGTGGGCGCTCAACGCCGCTGAGCGGGGCTGCGGTGGAGTTGACCGGCTGAGAGCGCTCTGTGTCCTGCAGATGGAGCCCGGTCCCCCGCCCTGCACCAGGTCCTGCTCCACGTTGGCCGAACCAAGCCGAGGCAGATGAAGGCTCTACTGCAGCCAGACCTCGCCCTCCTGCCCGCCGCTCAAGGGCTGGCGCAGGCCCGGAGCGGGCCCGGGAGCAGCGGCGGTGGCAGGCTGCCCGTCCCGCGGAGCACTCGGCTGTGCTCGCCAGCGCTTCGCATCCGGCGCCGCCTCGCCAGGAGCAGCCAGCAGCAGGGCGCTTGTCCTCTGCAGTGCAGCCGCTGCAGCAGGAGGCAGCCCTTACTTCCAGGGCCAGCTTCTGACACCGTTCCTGTCACATACCCTTTCCCTACTCTTACTGGTTTTTTTTCTCCCGTGTCGGTGGTCAGAACGTGGAGGGAATGATGAGAGAAGAGCGATGGGGGTGGCAGCGAGCACCTGCAGGGACAGCTGGGATGGGGAGGGCACAAGAGACAGTGTGTGCAAGGGGAGTGTGACAGCAGGAGGCAGAGATTGTGAACCCCACAAGATTGTGAGTGGAGACAGGGAAGAGAAAACCCCACACTCAGTCCTCTTCTATGTCCCATTTCCTTCCGTAAGTTAAATCCAAAGCTTCATCAACCTGAGTCTGAAACCCTTCTAAACCTCCATAGTTCATCCATAGTTCATCTCTACCATCCTAACCCTCAAAATGTGATTTTAGAATGAATCTCCTCCTAGGGATTGTTCTCCTACCGCAACGCTGAACTGAACTTCCAGGTCCTCTGTTCAGTGCCCCACAGTTCTTCACAGACAGCATTGCATGAAGTCTAGGGACGCAATCCTAGTGTGAGAAACACAAAGTATTTTCTAAACCAAAGTGGCTTTCAGTTTTCCAGTGCTGTCTTTAAGAATTCACAGTTCAATAGTTCTGAGGCAGGAGCTCATGTACCTTTCAGTCTCATCTCTCCATTTCTGCAGTTCGAAGTTACGGTGTCTTCTCTACATCTTATATGTACCATCTTACACATGTCTACAGATGGCTTCCCCTGCTCAAAGCAGTCACTTCATAAAACCTGGCCTTTGATCCGATTTTGCTATGTGCTTGTCATACCTGAAATGGACTGATCCTATGGGGTTAGTCTACATCTCTTGGGCCTCTGTCACTTCATGACTTCAACATTTTTCCCAAATAATACAGGGTCTAGTATTGAACCGGCCCTATCCAGGTCATGCCGTGTTGTTGGTTTTTTTCAGTAGCCCAATTTGCAACAACAGACAGGAGACAATGGAGGAAAAGCTAAAAAAAAAAAAAAAAAAAAAAATGAAGTTATGAAAGAAAATGAAGTTCATAATTTGGTACTGACATACTTTATTTTGTTACCTATGGATTTTCTAAATTCCTGAGCAGCCTGCTGATGCTTCATGCATCACAGTACATGTTTATCCCACATTCCTCCTTGCCACACATGTTTTATACAGCCAGGCTGAATTTTACCATAACTCATCCAGCTTCTTATATTTATGCACTAACCATAGCCTCCCATGCTAATAAGGCTCATTTGAATAACAGAATAGATAAAGTCAGAGGATCTGTAAGAAGTCAAATAAAAGTCCCCTTCATCTCCAAGAAGGAAACCCAGCAATTGCCACACATGGCAGATTGTTAACAGCATGATGACTCAGTGCTCTGCAAGGAAGACATGCGCACAACAGCATGTAAAGAAGGAGAAGCCTTTCCCTATTCCACCCATTTGCATCTACTCAATGCAAGTGAGCACTAGACATTCATTCTTGCTTGGTTTTTACTTTAGATTGGTAACACTGGCTACATGCAGTGCAAAGATGAGATTCAGGACGTCTAGGCTTTGCTGCTATTTCCATTTGAAATGTAGTTGCACAATAAAGGATTCAAGATTAATCTGCTTGAAATGCTAGAGATGTTAAGTGACAAGAAGCTGGGAACAATGATTTAGAAATGGCAGCTCAATTATGCAGCTCGGAGAAAAACAAACAGAGATTGAAATTGAAACTGAAATGCTTGTAATTCATCCTCTTTTTGAACTAAAATTTGGATAACATTCACTTACTGGTGAACAGCCAGACTCAGCTGCAAATAATGTTGTCTGAAGGCAGTTAACAATGGAGATGGGTACAGAATCACTGTGCTTTACGGTCTTTGAGACAGTTGCAGAAGGGAGACAGGAAAGGAAGAACACTCTCCTTGAGAGGTTCTCCACTTAGCTTTTGGACAAATGAGCAAGTCCAAAGGCTCCCACAAAGCAGGGGTTAGCTGAGACTGACTTTCTGTTTGTATAGGAAAGAGGCCAACCTAGCAGCCACAGACTATGAATAGTCATGATGAAAGACCATGTCAGATTATCTCCCTGTACACACTTGAGAGGACTAGGGTATTTTTTTATTTTGTTTGCTCAGCCTTCAAGGATAAGCCTGAACAGCACTGACTTTTTGAGCTTCGCCAAGGCTTCCCCCAAGACCAGACTCACAGGCCACACAGGCAGTAAGCGTCTGAGCTCAGGCCACCTACGTAGCATGCCCATACTTTGATAGGACAGTTGGTACACTTTCCCATCAGGAGAGGTGCACCCACGCACCGATGGGATTGTACCACCTCTCAGCCGTGTCTTTATCACCACCCCCACCTAAACTGTGAGTGGAGGCTGCCCCAAAGTTCTAAAATGTTCCTTGTAAACAAGAAAAATGTAATATTACAAACTTGTTTTCTTTATAGTTATAATTACTGACAGCAAGTGTTAAAAAATCATGCGGGCTGATGAGATTTTTTTTCTAACTGTCCCAGTTAAACTGTGTGCTTTTCAGTCTCTGTGTCTGGCTGGGGGGAGAATTGCTTACTGGGAAAAAGGAGATTGGCATTGTCAAATCCACACCAGAGATTTCTCTTCAGTTAACAGGGGCTACAATCTTTTGCACATTTTCATTAATGGAATTTCTCATACATTGATGTTGCCATAAGAGACATGCTTCATTCACCTGTAATTTTTATTATTTTGGGATATGGCTATAGCCAACACCCACTGAGAGGGAATGATAGAGCGTCCAAGAGATTTCCCCTCCAACCAGCAATTTCTTGCAACAATTAAGGTGGAAAAGAGAGGGTCCAGAGAGCTTCCCTGACAGGGCAGGAATATGTGAAGCCACAACTGTGCTCCTGTCTCTGAACGCTAATGGTATCCTATCCTGAACTACATTAAGTGAAGTGTTGCCATCAGGTTGAGGGAGGTTATCCATCCCCTCTGCTCAGCACTGGTGAGGCCACACCTGAAGTGCTGGGTCCAAGTCTGGGCTCCCCAGTACAAAAGAAGCACAGGCATGCTGGAGAGGGTCCAGCAAAGCACCACTGAGGTGGTGAAGAGACTGGAACATCCTTTCCTATGAGAACAGGCTGAGAGAGCTGGAACTGTTCCATCTGGAGAAGAGAAGGCTCAGGGGGGTCTCATCAATGTAGAGAAGTACCTGAAGGCAGGTAACAAAGAGGACAGAGCTAGACTCTTTTCAGTGGTGCCCAGTGATAGGACCAGAGGCAAATGGGCACAAACTGAAATACAGGTGGGTCCCTCTGAACATCAGGAAACACTTTTTCACTGTGAGGGTGACTGAGCCCTGGCACAGGCCGCCCAGGGATGTTGTAGAATCTCCATCCTTAGAGATACTCAAAAACTGCCTGGACATGGTTGTGGGCAACCAGCTGCAGGTCTCCCTGCTTGAGCTGGGGAGGCTGGACCAGGTGACCTCCTTTCCAACCTCAACCAGTCCATGATTCTGTGAAGGACTGTCTTAATTGATACCTCATGAGCAAATACAGTGGCCTGTTTCTCTGTTGCCTTTATAATTCTCATAAGTTACTGAAAGCTGTATCAAGTGCATCACACACAAAGAAAAACTACAACAACCACCAAATTCCAGTATTGTAACATTTTACATCTGTTCTTTCTGATGTAAATCAGTAGCCCACGATATTCAAAATTTTGCATATTTTATCCCACTTACAAGCAAGCCAGCCACCCAGGAAAAGTTTTCCTCTCTAAATGTTAGATAGGAGGTATTTTCCCCTTCTTTCAAGATAGCCTAGAATAGCAGCAGTATTTTAACACACCAAATTACCATGCTTCAGAGCATGGAGATGTAATACCTTGGTGGTTTGGTTTAAAGAGCTGCTTACGAGTGGGAACATAGCAATAACTAGCTGAGGTATTTCTAATACATCTATTACCTTGACACAACAGCAAATATAGATGTTCCTCATTTCACAGATGGAGAAACTGAAGCACAGAAAAACACATTAGTGATGTGTGATCAATGAGTCAGAGTAAAGAAAAGGAAAGGAAGGATATCAGGAAAATCCTTATGGCTGAAAAAGGTGGGAGAACAAAGAGCTGTGAAAAGTTTGGCTGAAAGGCTTCTAGTTATAGTAATGTGTATCTACCCATTTAAATGCACAGAAATGGAATGCTTAGAACTGAAAAGATTGGTACATGCTTTTTAAACTGACTAGAGACAAGTAATCCTGTTTTCCTTGAGTCACTCATAAATGTCTATTTGGATATAGGGAACAGTATGAAGAAAAAATATCTCTAAAACACACAGAATATAAGTATCTTGATATAGCACAGCATCTACAAAAACAGCTGTGCATGATTCTCAGCTAAATTCACTGAGAATGGTCCTGATTTTTGTTCCATTTTTTCTGTTTCTTCCTACATAAAATGTAACTTGCTACAACTGCAGTCAGATTTTAACACTTACGGTTCTATATACAAAATCAGTATCAGGTCAGAATTCCCCATCCACAAGTACCAGTAGCAATATCTAGCCATCATTTTACACAGAATGAAACGAGCCACAGGAAAGTCACAGTGACATGTATCACATGCGACAAGAAACAAATTGAAAGCGTGAACCAGGAGGCCAAGAGCAGGGAGGAAACCAAACTGATACCTCTTGGGGTCTTTTTTGAAATGGGGAAGGTATAGGACTTATGACACAGGAGCACAGGAATACAATGAAAATACTTTTTGCACATACAGAAGATAGACTGTGGAGCTAAACAAAAGAAATGGTCGGGAGACAGACATAGTCAATAAAGCTGCACGAAAAATCTTGTTCCCCTCCTGTGAAAATTTCTAAGATTTTACAGTTTCCTTTGCTAAATCACAACAGTCAAAATCTCAAAAGTGTTCACAAATTTATCTAGGTGTTCCTGCTCCGGCAGGGGGATTGAACTAGATGATCTTTCGAGGTCCCTTCCAATCCCTAACATTCTGTGATTCTGTGATTCTGTGAAATTAAACATGTGCAAAAAAACATGACTAGACAGAGGAGTCACACTTCACCTTTTGTGTTCTAATCAATTTGAATGTCATGCTTTTAGAAGTGGCTTAATTTTCTAAGGGAAAAATTAGTTGGCAAAAAGGAATGGATTTGTTTATTTTTCAGAAGGCTAAAGCAAGGTGTCAAAATTCACATAAAAATGAGACTAAGCCTTTCCCACAAAGAGGCTTCTTCTGCAAAAAACAGACTTCTGAATCAGAAAAACAACCACTGAATATTCTGAGGCAGCCATAGTAATCCAATAAGCTCTCTCACACCTCAGACCATATAGTAAGGAGCTGTTTTGAAACAGTAGAGATGTCTTTTTTCCATGAGTGTTTGCTCTTTTCCCTTTAATCACATTTATTGTATAGTGGCATGAAGACACTCATGGACATTCATGTACATGAAAGAGAGGAAAGAGGTGGAACTTACTCTATTTTCCTTCCAAAACTGGCATCAATGAAATAATGTCTAGTAAAAAGCCACCGTAATTCTGATAACAACTGCAACTCAGACCAGAAAAAGTGACCAGAAAAGCTGGAACCAAAGTGTAAGGTCAAAGATCAACTGGCACCATCTAGTACTTGAGAGATACAGACTCTTTAACTGCCAATTATCTCTATCTTTGCCATTTTCAACATGTGAACCATGAATCCCTGGCATTACCCTACAGCTTGAATATATGCCATGTGTGGATAATAGTATTGAAAACAGTTCCGTCAGCATCATGATGCCTTTGTTCTCATGTACCCAGAATAAACAGTATTTAGAATAAAACATTGGACTACTCATTAAATATCTCTCAATCTATCTCATGTTGTAATAATGCAATTCCTACAAGAAAAACATATTTATCTTCATTGAAAGTGTGCGTCAGTGAGGAGCAAAAAGTAGCTGAAATGCAATCTACAATAAAAGAATCAAAGTGGTTAATCAGGGTATACATCAACCCTTTAATGGAATTAATAAAAAACATACAGAGCAATCTAATGACAGATTTGTAGGTTGATGCATATAACTCCTTGTTATGTTTTAAAGCTATAAAAGAAAGATGGGGAACTGTAATCAAAATTGTATTAGCAATTGAGACGCCAGTTACAAACTATAGCTCAATTGTCTACAAGAGGCAGGAAGGATTTCAGTTTGCATTGTCTGATTTTATGTAGAGAATAGAATAGCATGAAGTGTGACCTTTCTTGGGATCATCAGAAACGGTCAACAATTTAACGGATTGGTTATTCTGATCCTTATGAGCAGCAAGCAATCTGACAATGTAGTAGCAAGATGGCAATTCAAAGCCAGCGGGGTAGGGAATAAATTACTCAGGATGACAGAAATTGAATAAAACTTCTCATCTATAGCTTGCCTATTTATGGTCTAAAGCTAAATCGGTGATTCAATTAACTTGTAACTTCCTTAGCATTTCTAACCCAAGGATTTAGGGACAAGGACTAATGAAATATTACTCCATAGGATCATATGACAAAAACAAACACTATTTAGATGTTTTAGCCCAGAGCCCTTCAGTTGCAGTGCATGATGTTGTGAGCATTTACTGAAGGCAGCCCACAGATCTACCTATTCTGCACAACATGTCACGAGCTGAAGGTAGTAGCGGAAGATCAAAAGTCAACTGCAAAATACCACAAGAAGAAAAGAGGCAAGCACTTTGGATGAAATTACCAAGTTGCATTGGGATGTAAGTAACACCTTCCAGTTACCCAGGAAAGCATAAACCATATTCAACAATTCCCAACCTTCTCACCTGAGGAAAACTTCCTCCTGCCTTCAGATCTAGTGATTAATTTAATCCTGACTCTGTAAATGCAGTATGTCAACCAGATACTTCCCAGCATCCTGCCTTATAACCACATCAGAAAGCTGAGCTACCTTTCCAGGGAAAACGAGGGGAACCGTTTCCGTGCCCTGTCTGCACTGCCCTGGCGTAGCGGATCACTGCGGTACAAGTAGAATGCAAACAAACAGCAACGCCGCACCCTCCCAGAACATCTGAAAAATGCACTTCACCTGCTGCATCCTATAATTACATCAGCCTTTTTTGCAGCTACCTCATACTGGTGACTCAGTGCTATTGTATTCTCAGGTAACACATTCAGGTGTCTTTTTGCTACCTCTTACAATTACAGTCTTCAGTTTACTGCAGAACTTCCCATTATAAGTCCCTAAGAGCACAGCTTTGGACATTGCACTATCTCGTATCTATCCCTCTCCATCACATTATGCTGTCTCTATTTTTATTATTCCAGGGGAGAAGGACATAAGTTTCTTTCTCACTACTGATGGCACCATCCTTTAACTGGCAAGAGCAATCAGCTTTAGTTTCTGTGACACTCACAAGTACAGACCTGTCCCCTACTGCAGAGGTGCTAGTGGATATTGCGTCCCCTGACACTTTCATGCATTCAAATCAATAGCTCCCTGCACACAACAAACAGCAGCAACTGGAGAGAAACCACAGGAAACTGAAAAGGAAGGAGAAACAATATGTTTATGGCAGCAGTGGGATTAATTATTTTCTTTTTTAATGGTTACTTTCTTTCTATCCTCATTAAATTTCTCAATGCTAAAAAGGCAGTGCATTTCAGCCATGCATGGAGGGGTTAAAATCAGAAAAAAAAAAAAGTAATTTTCTTTCACAGCATGGTGTATTGCCATCTTGTGGCGGGTTTACCTATACTAAGCTGAAAATATGAATAAAATATGTGTCCTTTTTTTAAATCTTTTGTAAGCATGACCATTTAAAAAATGTGAGAGTGGCTGATCACAAGTGGATTACTTTTATCTGAGCTTTTCTGAAACTTCAGTCTGACTTAGTACCATTCCATCAACCTATTTCTGCTTTATGTGTGCAGGCTGTTTTTTTGAACTGTAACCTGTATATTGATTGCCTCACTGATGTCATTCTTTCTTATTTTTTCTATTATATTTATATTATTTATGTTTAGTGACATGTGACATTTTTCTTACAGCATCTTATTTTTACTTTTTAATGTATTTTGCCTTTGATTCTGAAAAGAAAAAATCCTTTAACCAGAATCTGTGAGATCAGTGAAGTAAATTTAGCAGGAACTTTGATGTGGCCAAGGAGTAAAATAATTAGCTAAAGAGGCACTGAGAAAATGTGATGATGAAAGCTAGGCAGCAGCAGAAGTGTCTTAGTGATACATTTATATGTCCTGCTCATTAGAACAATTTTTTCTTAGGTATCTCTCCAGAGTACACACACATAGTAAATGTTTGCACAGAAAATTAATTACAGTGATATGTTCTTTGGATTATCATTAATGCCACTTAGTGTCTTACAGTATCATCCATATAGAATTAAATTTATTTCAGAACACCTTAATTCAGGAAGGGATGTCTACTCAGTAATACACATGAGCTCAAGACATGTTTTCCTGAACAGGAGTAGACTTGTGCTGGTACTTTAATGCTTTCGTGGATTAATGCCTATAAAGAGATCTGTGTTGATTATGAAACTGTTCTACTTTGGTGACAGTGAGAAGAATATATCACTAAGTGACTCTTTAGTGATTTCATCATTGCTTTGATCTTGTTCTCTTTCATAAAGATGTAAATCAGATATAGCAAAATCAAGAGAAAAATCAGTGGAAGCAAATGAAGTTACATCAGTAGGAGATAAACACAAAGACAAGAAAACCCTTCTGTTATTACCTAACAATCTCCCTTATAAAATCTGGATTTTGAAGCCTTTCACACTCATTCTTATGTGGCTTGGATTTGAATGTTCAACATTTAAGAAACCTGAAGTTTCTTCAGTTTGAAGAAAGTTGTTGCTGTTGCCTAGGGCAGACATTGGCAACAGGATATAGTCTGTTATATTGTGTTTGGATCACAAGGGAACAGAAACACGCCTTTTGGTCACTGGGCATTCCTTAGTCCGTAAAAATGAACGGAAGAGTTTACCTGACCAAGCATGATTCCATTCACTTTTGACAATGAGGGAATAAGGACTAGGACTGAAAAAACGCAGGCTTTTCTTACCTTGCCCTCTGCCAAATTAAGACTGTTTTCAGCTTGTGACACCCTCAACTGACCTGCTGCTTCTGAAGATGGCTGAAGCAGCTTCGCTGCATGATATTTGTGCACAGTTGCATACCTGCAGTGTTTGTGTGCACACACAAAGCTCATGCTAAGCAAAAAATCATCCAGAAAAACACTGCTGATCTTCACAGGAAGAAGAGATTAATCACTTCCTTTTTATAGTCCTCTGTCCCCCATTTTGCTTTTAAGAGAGATTGGAGTAAAGAACTAATCACAACTTTCAGTTGTTGAGAAGTAGAGAAAAACCATGGAACAGATTTCCAGCTATAGTTTCTCATTTAACTGTGTTGCTTTTGGCAGTTTAAACAATCCCAGGCCTCCTTCCTTACTCCCTCTTCTCCATCTCTCATTGTGCAAATGCAAGTGTTTGTGCCCCAAACTCTAACAGATGACCAATCTGTGTGAAAAATAAAATGAATTGGCTATTTTCAGTCATACCAAGTCCCTGATGCAATTCACAGCTTACCTACGTGAGCAGTAAGGAGAGAGAAGAAATAATGCTGGAGCAATCAGCTTCGGGAAATGTGAGGGGGTAGCAAGCAACCCATTTTCTTTCATGCAGAAGTACCTGAAATGCACATCAAATTTCAGCTGTAGAGTCCTTCTTCCATTTTCAGAAAGCATTAAGCCTTCAGAAGGCTGTCTCTTGAAGAGCTTGGGCCAGTTAGGACTGTGTTTGTCGTGCAGTTTGAGCAATACAGAGATAGATTTATACACATAAGGATTTCAAAGTGCCTTGGTACTTGTCTCTGATGGATTTGAATATCTGCTCTGAAGTGTAACTGTACTTCTGAAACAATTCCCAGGGTACAAACTCTGTTGCCTCAACAGAGCAAATCCAGGTCCTTCTGTGCTAAAAGCACGAGTCCCACAGCGTTGCCAGCTTTCCCTAGATAAGCAATTAATTCAGCAGGTAGCAATAGGAGACACCTGCCCACACAGGGGGCTGTGTTATACATAAATAACCACTAAATTTCACTTTCAGCATTTCAGATTATGAGAAGCAGAGGCAAAGCAGTTTGCCAGACTGAATGAACAGCGCTGTATTCCAGGTGCACCTGTGATTGCTGGTGTCAACAAAACGTGGCAGAAGGTGACCCTGGAATCCTAATTTCTCTTAGGTTTTGATAGTATGCAAATAGAAGGGCCCTTTCCTAGGCATGAAGAAGACACAGAAGCCTCAAAAATGGAGAGTTGAACTATGTTTCATATTTTTTTCAACTACAATGTGACATCCGAACCTATTAGCAAGCTGGATCAGCTATTAAAGTTGAACAGAGTGTGGGTGGGAGCCTGCAGTTACATTCAGTTTAGCTAAGAGTTGTGCTGGGAGGCAGTATGTATTTAAGGTTCTAGTACAAGATGATGATGCTTGGAATTTCCTAGAAGCTGATAGCCACAGGTAGTAGCAGAGAAACCGGCTATGATACAGCGGTAGTGTCAGTGCTGCCATTCTTAATATGGGTTGACCGCAAGTTTGTTCTTGTTCAGTTTCTGCATTTCTGCTTTATGTTTAGAGCAAACACAGTTTAGATAACTGCAGGTGGAATGTCCCCTGGCTTTCTCCAGGAGCTGCAGGAATCCCAAGCAGAAGTGTCTCGAGACATGTAGGAATTGTCATCAATGACAGAAGATAGTAATCAGAGGAAAATATGAATTTGAAGTACATTTCCTTTAAAGGTGAGTCTCTGGATAGAGTATGTCTTCATCTGGAGTTACTAATTTCTGTCCAGAGAGTCAAACATAACATACTATGTCTGGAAAATATGAATACATTTATTGATAAATTAAAGCCTCGAGCATTGTTTTTGTTGATATTGGTTTTTTACTTTAAGCCATATTAAACGAAGAGTGTATTGATTGGATCTGGCAGGTGGTAAAGCAATTTATCTAGGCTGCAATCTCTTCAAGTTCAGTCAGTTTCAGCTTTCCTGTTTTAAAAGCATTAACGATTTGCTCTGTGCCTGGTAGTCAGGGAGAGACAACCGTGGAATGTAATGAAATTACTTTACTTCTTGGGAGGCAGGTGGAAGGAGATGAGGGGTTTAGTAATGACTTCGAAGTCATTAGTAAGTCCTCTCTGATGCACTTATGAAGTGAAGCACCCTGGAAAATGCTATACTTATCCTCTGTAGAAGACAGTGTTCAAAGTGTCTCTAGGAAATTATCTGTATTGAAATCAGACCCAAGCAACACGCAAAGCACATGGACTGGCAGATTAAATATGTAAGGAAAATATCAGAAAAAGCACCTAAATATATAAGAGGCTTAATTCAAAATCACTATTGAATGGTAAAGCTACTGGAAAATAAGGAGGAGGATCATAAATTGCAGTCTCTGTGTTTTCATTAGAACTAAACTAGAAATAATGGAAAACATTCTTTTGGAATCAGTATTAATACAGGAGTATCAGTGTTACCAGTACTGTTAAAACCTTAAAGGTGAAAATGATTTAGAATTATGGACATTTGTAACGTACTTCTTGTAGATAGCATTTTGTAGAAACACAGAATCTGATTTTGGGTGCATTAAGCTGAGTATCTGAAGCGCCCTTGCAGTGACAGCTCTGAATTCAGTGGGGGGTTTCCAAGCTTACTGAAATGTTAGTCCAGCCATGACAAAAAAGAAAATCCTAAAAGCAGCAGGAGGTTTTATATATAAAGGTTGTTGAATCATGAAGAGCAGAAGACAGGCATCAAAGTGTTTGGGGGTTTGCTCTGGAGTTTTGGGCTTAAGTCAGAACGTAGGTGAGAAAACAGAAATTTCCTTTCTCAAGATCAAGTCTGGCAGGGAAACTATAAAACCCTGTGTTACTTCTAGCAAAGTTCTCTGGTATCCCCAAGGAAAAGTTCTGATTTTCTCAACATTTTCTTGACGTGACATGTACTCTGTGCTAAGGCTATCTGATAAAATGGTTGCAGAACAGATGCAGATTTACTTATGGCACACTGGAAGGCAAGAACTTACAACATGCTCATCCCCACAAAGATTTTGCACCGAAATGATGTGTGTCACTTCCATTCATTTTATATTCCGTGATCTTCGTCCCACTAGTCCTGCCTAGATGATGGAGGGACTCGGTTCCTGCTCTGCTGATGTGTGTGATGGTTGTAGCTGCAGTGTACAAGACTCCATAAACACCTCTCACTTTTCTTAGGGTAGCATTGCAAAAGAAAAGGTGTAACCTTACCACCGAACAAGACAAAACTACCGTGTTACATGGCCTTGACTGCCATTCACTGCGAGCAGAACTCTGTTATAATCTACTAAAAATGAAATTGCAAAATAAAAGGGTAACTTTAAAGCATTTGTCTGCTGCTTGAAATGACACTTACTGCTGCTGGAATTCCATGTTTATCACATCCCACAGACTGGCAAGCCAAGTCTGCCCTACTTTGAAATAAATTATAAATTCAAATCGTTTTCATCTAGTCCTGAAAACCTCTCCAGGAATCTAAAAGTCCAAGTGGCTGGCTGCATTATCAAGAAGAGAGGTTTTGAAAGGTTTGGAATAGAAATTGAGTGAACAGGGCCATAGGTACTAGGTAATGCAGAAAGACACCCATCCTTCATCTCCCAGATGTCAGTGGAGGAAGGGAGGGATGGGAAGGACAGCAAGTTGTTTTGGAAGGATGGTAGTCACTGGAGACTGCAAATGTGACTTGAACAGATGGATTTTGATTAAGTTTCAAGACACCTTTTTGTTTTGGGGTTTTTTTTCCCAAACCCTACTGAAGACTGCCATCAATTCAGTAGACTCAGTGTGACACTTTTTAAATTACTTGATTCCCTTCAGAATAAGACAGCCAGTAAGAATGCTTTTTGACACCCTGGTAATGTCATGACTATTACTAGGCACACTTGAATGCAGCTGCCTAAAACCATATGTCCATTTTGTTTTAGCAAAACAAATTTATTTCCTGAATGCAGCAAGAAGAGGTTAAAGCTTAGTTCCAACTCTGCGTGCTAATATCAGGCAAAGAAAAATCCATGGCTGGGTAGACAAAAATGTAAACAAAAGAAGAACTGCTTTAATTAATCACATTGTTAAACTGTCCTAATTATATAATGAAGATGTAAACAACACGTGTGGGATAAGCAACTCAGGACATAGATCCATGTCCTTTCCACTGGGTCCCTCCACACATAGGGAGAAAAGTTACAGTTACAACTGATTTCCCTTAAGCTACCGTGGATATACATCCTGGTTCTCCTATTAAAAGTCTGCATTGCTGACCTTGGTTTTCTAGCATTTCTTACATTAGTTTCTAACAGACTAAACCTCTAGGAAAGGAGCACATCTGAGTCTGCAGTATTTACTTCAGCCTTTAAAGGTCCAGAGCTATACATAGTGACTGTGGGAGGACACAGAGAGGAAAGTCCATCTTGCAGTTTTTGGGAAGCACTCCTCTGGTTGCTTTGCATTTCACCACCAGCAGTCCACGTTGCCGAGTGCTCTCGGTGCAGTGCTCAAAGTACAGCCCATTTGTGGGAATATACTGCAAAGACTGGGGCGAGGAGGTAGATCTGTAACACTCAAGAGACCAAACAGCTGAGCTGCTGGAAAACACATACATTGTGCTAATAGTTTTCTCAGCCTTGTGCGCTTGGCAAGCAGAAGCTCTGTGCACAGATAACATAGTCCTGTGCCTGGCCTGCTGTGGGAAACATCAAAGCACAGTGGTAGACAATGCCTGCAAGAAATTCTTGAAGTACAGGCAAAAGCAGCAGACTCAAGCATACTTTCTTTTCTGCTCTCTTGCAAGGACCAAGCTCCACAGGTCCTCTTCCCCCGCGTGCGTGTGCCAGACTGAGTGCAGTTGCCGAGTGGCCTCAGTTTACTAGGTGGCATGGAGATACCTCTCTCTCACAAGGACTGAGCCCCGCTGGTCCTGCCCCCTGCCCTCGCCTCCCTGTGCACGTGAGCCTGCCTGAGTACTGCTGCTGAGTANAGGTCCTCTTCCCCCGCGTGCGTGAGCCTACCTGAGTACTGCTGCTGAGTTTTCGCCCGGTTTGCAAGGTAATGCAAATAAATCTACTCTTTGCATTTCACCCATGGTTTGTGGTTGTTCCTGTGCCCTGCCTGTGTCAGCTCACACACCATTTCAACCAAGTCCAGTGTTTTCGATAGGATACTTAAGCAGAGCTACCTTACTCCCAGAACATACCTCAGCTAAACCAAAAACCTCTTCCTTCATGATAATGCTGAACTAAAAAGAACAATAAATTGCACCCATCGCCTTGAATCTAACAGGTTTTCCTAGGACAGAAATTTACATTATTGTATCTTGGTGGCCTCTCAGGGGGGCCTCTGCTATCCCTCATGCCAGGCTTCTGTGCAAGGGTGTCAAGGATGGTCCCTACTCAGCTCGGACTTCTATGATGCGGACCTCCTCTGAGGTGTTTCTCTCTGGCTATTTCTCAGACTCTTTTCACACCTATGAACACACAAACTGCCATGCTGCATCAGGTTAAATACCAGCTTAGCCCAGAACATGGACTCAACAGCACTCATTACCCAGCATTTCAGGAAAGTGTGTAAGAAACAGAAGTGTGCAGTGATAAAATAAAAGCTGTTCTCCAGCAGTTAGCTGTTCAGGACCTGATTATTCAGGAATTTGTACTGGACTACGATGTTTATTATATGTAACTGGATAAATTTGATTTCATCTAATATCTACTTTTTATCCGTTTGGCCTTCTTTTGCAAGGAGTGCTATGACAATTTTGAATAGTGGGGAAAAAGTGCTTCCTTTTGTTTTTTTTTAAACCCACTGTTGATTATTTCATTGGATGTCCCCTCAACCTCAAGGAAAAATAATTGCATGTTATCATTCCCTATTCACCCTCTCTAAATGATTTATAGTTTCACAGGCTTCTATCATATTACCTTCTCATCCATCTCGTTTCCAGACTGGAGAGCTGAAGTCTGTCTTGCTGTTGTATAAGTTTGATCATGTTGCAGCCCTTCTCCATCTTGTCTCTAGCTTTCTTAGACCTACCTTGAGGCTACCAGGGAAGAACTGTATACATATTCAAGCTGTGGGAGCACTGTGAATTTATGCAGTGGCATAAGAACATTTTCTGGTTTTACTCCATTCTTTTCCTAATAATTCCTAATGTTTCATCTATTTTTTTGACATCCTCCAAGCACTGAACTGATATTTCCAAAAATCTATCCACAGTCACTCCAAAATGTATTTCCTGAATGGTAATAGCTAATTTAGAGCCTGTTATTATGTATGAATAGTTTGAGTTATTTTTATTCCATTTGCATTACTTTGCACTTATGAGCATTAATTTGCATTTGTCATTTTATTATCCAGTTACTTAGTATTATGAGATTCTGCTACAGCTCTTTGCAGTCATCTTCAGATTAGACTGTTCTGAATAATTTGTTATCAGATGCAATCATTTCAATGCAGTATTTATCCCCTTTTCCAGCTCTTTCCAGCTTCATATTTTCCATTCTCGGTCCCTCACGCAGATTTCTCTAAAACATGGCCATCACCCCCTTCCCAGTCCTTTTATAGAGTTCCTTCTCAGAACACCATGGAAAAAAGATATGCCTGCATCTCCCATTCAGTTAGCATCTCTACAACAGGCTGGCTGTGTGGGAATCATTTCACCTAACTTTAGACGGTGACATCTATTTCTGAGCCAAGTTCTCTCTATAATCAAGTAGAGAGGAAACAGGCAGTGCTACAGTGGAAGTGATCCAACTCTAATGTAAATGTCCAAAATGCATCAGATGATTCATGTCCTGAAGGTGTTTATTCCTCTTTATTGACTCAAAGGGAGTCTACAGTGAGTGGATCAGATGCAGATTATCTACGTCAGAGGCAGAGACATCATAAATTAGGTGACAATAATCCTGCTTTTTCCCCACAGATCTCACTGGGCTGTGACCACATCATTTTCCTGGTGAACTGAAAATCCAAGAACCATAGTCTTTGAAGACCTCAAACCTCGAGTGGGGTAGGGCTGGTCTTAGCAGAAGTCTACAGAGTAACATCTTTGTTATTTCCCACGCAGGGAAAATGCAGCTTCCTTTGTGCTGTATGCCATACAGTAAGTGGGCCAAGTGTAGCCAGGCTCTGATCCAGCTGGATGCAGGCTTCCCAGAACAGAGCGGGCATAACTGTGCACACGCAATATTTCACATGCCCTGTCTGTCATTCCTGCACTACTCTAGCTCCAAAATACTGTAAGACCACCACAGTTACTATCAGAAAGTTTTGACAGGACTGGTCTTCCCTTGGAAAGGTTTATTTGCACTTGAAATATCTTCCCATTTCCTTGCATTGTTTCTATGGTGTCATGTTTTCCACAGAAAGAACAAGCTTATAATGGTTATACGTACTTCAGCTTCTCTTTCCTATCTTACTTACTACCCTTTCCATCCAAAAATCACCCTTCACAGCAATCAAGAATCATGCCTGGCAGGGGATCATTCGCTTAGAGCTTTTAGACTGTTCCCTCCACAAGTTAATGATCAAAGCCACATTTCTAAAAAAGCAATGTTCTCACAACAGTCCACTGAGGTAGCTAATATAATCTTGAGACACTTGGCAGTAAAGTTACCTCTGAGACCTGTTTTACAGCCAATAACATATAGGGAAAGTGCTGCACTCAGGATGTACAAAAAAATCTTCTAAAAAAACTAATTCATTTTCCTTTATGCAGTATTCACCAGGGCACAAATATCCAGGGAGCAGCTTGTTCTAAATCTTCAAAATGTTACTGCAAATTAATGTGCACTGGTTAATCCCCTTGAGCAACTGAACTACTCTAAAAACATAGCTTATAAAAATACTTTTTCCTCTCTCAAGGAAATGTTCAGGAAACACAGACCATAAAAAGCCTTTTAAAAAAATTATCTCTTTTATCTCAAGTTAGTCTTCAAAGCAATCTTCTCGCCCTAGTTTGGATCAAATACTGTCTGAGACAAGAGTAAAGATGAAATAAGATATATAAAATCTAGTATATAGGGAGTATTACTGCCTGCCTTAGGAGAAATGACAGTATATTGGAGATGGTAACAACAGAAGCTTTTATTCTGGACCTTTCTAAGGTCCATACTGACCCTCTTCACTGCAGCTTCACCTGGATGATCCATGTCCTCTCCAGAGATAAACCTCCTGGACATGGTGTTTGGCTTGGAACTCTTGGCCAGGGGCTAGTGAGTAATGTCAGCCCAGAAACAGCAAGGGAGTGCAGCTCTTCTCCCAAAAGAAAGCTTGAACAAAGAGAGAAGACATAAAAGGATTTTTTGAAGGATATTCAGTGATGGAAAGGACAGAACATCATTAATCTTATTATCTAATTGTTAATTGTTGATCTAGTACTTAACACAAAGATCCTATACATATTCCTACCTGAATAATGGGAGAGACTTAGTCATGTCTCTCATATACTACCAGGAGCTATCAATGCCATGAGATAAAAAACACTGGAATTCAGTGTAAAGCCCTGCCAAATGCCTGATAACTAAAACCATAAGAAACTGTGACAGAGAGATGGAGGTTAACTTAATGTAATGAGGTATATAAAGAAAAATCAGGCGATTGTAATCATAAACTGTTACAGGATGAAGGTGAGATTCGTCTGTGCCCATGGTACAATGTGGATGTTCCCAGCTGAGTGCTCACCCTTGGCCCTTTTTACGGTCAGTGGAGAAAACAACAGATATTTGTGGAGTATAATTCATCTCTTCTTAAATTAGGCCCTTAAATTAGGACACAATGGTGGAAACCCCACCTCCAGAACGCTGTCTTCTGAGCAGGCTCCCATCCCTGGTTCCTACTGCCCATTTTTACTAAGGAATTTTCTAGTTATTATTGAATGTAAATGATGTGTCTCAAGAGCCCTATTATCTACTAATTAAGAAAATGTAATTGAGCTGTATTCTTGTGTAACTGCTTAGGACCTGCACAAATGTTCATAAATTACTTTTTTGCTTGTCTGAAATTGATTGATCCCTGATATGTAGAGTTGTTCATAGGGCTTCTTCTTCCCCCATAAATTTTTATATCTTAGGTAGTCAACTGACTTGTAGTTATTAACTTGAATTTTGACATTGTGTGTATTTTATATATCATATGTAGTATATAATGTGTATTATAAATATTTTCTCTCATTAGATAGCAGTTTCAGCAGTATGAGGTTTATCTCTTTCAGTAGATCATGCATGCTGTAAGCCATTGGGGTCAGCTTGTATGTTACAAATGGCTTCATGCCAACAGTGAGGTACGGCAATTGGTAGCGATGCTCAACTTTCAGACAGTGCCACAGCACAACTCCCTTCATCAGGGAAGCTGCTGTAACAGCATTGTTCTCCTCTCCCACCAGTCAGCACTTATACCAAGCTCAGAAACAGAAGTGTGAGACATCAACCAGATTTCAGGCGGCAATGGGACGCAGAGGAAACACTGGGCTGGCTGCAGCTACAGTCTGTGGGGAGTGGCCGTGCTGCTTTTGCTGCTGCTGTATGTCTCACACTCCTGAATGTGCTTTGAATCACACCCAGAACAAGAGATGGTAACTGGAGTGAGAGGCAGGTTTCTTCCTTTGGAGTCGTCCTTGTAAATCTTGTGCAGACTGCTGAGCATTTCATAGAATCATAGAATCATAGAATCATAGAATCATAGAATGGCCTGGGTTGAAAAGGACCATAGTGATCATCTAGTTTCAAGCCCCTGCCATATGCAGGGCCACCAACCACTAAACCAGGCTGCTCAGAGCCACATCCAGCCTGGCCTTGAATGCCTCCAGGGATGGGGCATCCACAGCTTCTCTGGGCAACCTGTTCCAGCACCTCACCACCCTCATAGTGAAAAATTTCCGCCTAATATCCAACCTAACTCTCCCCTCTCTTAGTTTAAAAACATTCCCCCTCATCCTGTCACTATCAACCCTTGTAAATAGTC
>VZTO01008169.1:12543-85958 GCA_013400615.1 Syrrhaptes paradoxus | reverse complement strand
CACCAGATTGGTCAGGCAAGATCTGCCCTTGGTGAAGCCATGCTGGCTGTCTCAAATCGCCTCTTGGTCTCATATGTGCCTTAGCATAGCTTCTAGGAGGATCTGTTCCATGATCTTCCCAGGCACAGAGGTGGGGCTCACCGGCCTGTAGTTGCCCGGGTCTTCTTTTCTCCCTTTCTTAAAAATGGGAGTAATATTTTTAAGAAAGGTTTTCTCTTGAAAACCATCACTTCTGGGTGGATGCAATATGTAGAAGGGAAGTAGGTAACACTTAATCCACATAAATTCATGCCAGAAATCTTATTCAAAGTTTTCATGGTGTGAACATGCCTCAAGCCAATAAAGAAGACACAAGCACAGACCTTGCAGATCTACCCTTGGTTCCTAATTCACTATTGTCCCCTTCCATTTATGTACATACAGGAAAATAAAAGAAAAAAAAAGTTTACAACTTCTGTTTTGTTTTGAGGGAGGCAACTGAAATCTAAAGGAAAGGAAAGGCTTTTAAAACAAGTTTTAGGAAACCTTATTTTGCGTTTTTGGAGATTTCACTGATACTGCAAAAAGAAATCTTTTTTTCCTGATCACCCAGATGCCACTTTTCACGGATTGAAATACATTTTACAGAAGTGGCTAAATGTTTTCTCCATTTTACTCACCAGGAAATGCATTAATTTCATTTTTAGCACTTAATTCCTGAATGCTCAGAATTAGCTACATCAGATGAAATCTTGGAAAAGTTCCCTTTAACTACAGCAGATCCAAGATTTCACCACAGGCTAGATTTTCAGAATTGCTGCTGGCTCCTAGCTCTGAGAGAGATCAATGGAAACCTCCAGTGCTCAGAGAAGCAAAAAATCTGGGTCGAGATATAGGAGTCTCAAGCAAAAGCAGAGGCATCGCAGTTCAGACTGCTTCTGAAAATTTGTGTGCACATACAGCAACTTATCTCTTTAAATGTCTGTGTCCATGATCTATCCACTGGGCTACAGAGCCTAACCCATGGGATTTTTATTGTAACTATAGCTAAGGTAAAAAGACAAAAGTGGTTTATTTTATCAATATGGCTCTTTTGTAATTTGAGTGCCTTGGATTGCTCGATGCAACTTCACCTCATGCAGACTAGACATAGAGGAAGGGAGAGGATTTTTACAGAGATCAATAACATAGTTCAGACAAGGCATTACGGGAAGCATCTGTCTGCTTTGGTGTCTCCCTCTAGTTTACCAGTGGGGATAATGGGTTTTGACATCTTGCCAGCTCTGCCATCCTAGAGAAAAGGTCACTTCTAGTTCAACTCAGTGCCTCTTGACAATCCACCATTAACCACAGCACTCTTAGGCCATTATTTCTGTCTGGCATTTCCATCATGAAAAGGATATTCAAGTCATCTTACAATGCACAAACCAGTTGTCTTACCTGCACAGCTTTTTATGATGTCCCAGGAAATAACTCTTGGATTTTTCCCCTATGCATGGGACAAACAAGTAGGAAGCTTTCTGTCGGGAAGTGAATTAATATGAAACACCCAATGGGAGCAAAAGAAGATCACCAGCTCAGAAAATTGAGCAGGGGCGGAATATGTGAAACAAAGTAAGACCTTTCAAGGAGAGATGACTGATGTAAAGTTTTAAAAGCAGCTAAAATTACTTTAGTAATAGAAATTGTATTTATTCTCAGTACAGAGAATATTTTTATTTGACTTATTACAAATATATGGGTTTTTTTTTATTTTTATGTCTCTTGACTGTTGTGTGTTAAGCAGCAGGCTTCTGAGACAGCTACTTCCTGACAAATGAAAATCAGAATCCGTTGAATAAATACTAGATGAAACAAAATGCTGTATTTTCTGTATTGACTCTTGGAAATGGTTTTCAGTGAGCTTGACAGCAAAATATTATTGACAAAATTAATAACGGATGAAGGAAAAATTAAGCAGTGGGGTAAAGAACTGAGAGGGAATTTTTCAGGTGAGGTTTGCAAACAGCAAATTAGGTGAGAAAAAGGAAAATCAGGAAGACTTGCTTATCTCACAGCATGTGCAGAATGAAAACACTTTTGCAGCAGTACTTTAAAGGTGGTGGGAAGGAAGAGAATGAAGACAAATCCCATGAGAACAGAAAAAGTAAATGAAGAAAAACAGGTTCAGGTTTGGGCAGCTAGGTCCAGATGCCCAACTAGACTGGAAGATACGACGTTATCTGTGACATGCTACTGTGATACCCTTATTTTCTCTCCCCTCTGCAGTACCCTTCACCCCTCATGTCTCGTGACTTCTTCCAAACTTTCACTGTAATAAACCCCAGGTCTTCAGGACCTCTTTGTCTTTCTGTGCCATTTCATCTGTTCCTGGTATTCTGGAAACCCTGGGAACTGGAGATGCCCACCCCAGGCAGGCCTGCTGCCGCACCAGTAGATCCATACACGTACCTGCAGCTGCAGCTTCCCTGTCAGCCTGTTTCTTCCATGCTGTGCCCATGCTCAGACCATCCTGGACAAGAGGATGTGCTGCTCTGCTCAGTCACGTTTTCCCTCATTGATCCACTTTTCTTTAAAACCCTCAAGAAAATTGCCAGAAAAAAAAATCCTGCTTTTACAGTTTTCCTTGAAATCATTTGTTCTCTCTGTCCCCTGCTACGCAAGGCCTTTGGTAAGTAACTAGATGTTCTTCTGAAGATGGCTTTATGCTTCCTCTGTACATGTGTAACTTCGTAAAAATTAGGGTGTGCTTCCTCCCAAAATCTCCTTGTTCTATTCTGGTTTGTTACCCATCCTCCTTCATGGCATTGCAATTGAAGTGAGTTATTTGGGGCAGGGACATTGTGTGTTCATTTCTCTTATGGAAAGTTTACAAAGCTCTCCATGACTATAAAATGATAATTATCCCAGCATTTATTGCTAGGACAATGTTAGGGGACTCCAGAGAAGCTGGTTGCTTTAACTCCTGTAAGCCCTGCTTCTGAATGGCGTCATTCCACAAAGCATTTCTTCAAAGGAGAGTTTTTCTGGCTGGATGCCGGAGAATTATGCAATATCTTTAAAATGTGAGGCACAGGATGGATTAGTACTTTGTCCATGAGCTGAAAATTTGGTCTGTTTTCATGTACTGGGATAAAAGTGGTTCAAAGAAGTCATGAGGCTGCCACAAACATTCTGTTACCATTTGCCTGTTATGAGCTAATGCTGAAATAGCTGTGACAATGCCGTTGCTGCCCGTTATTGGACTAGATGATCTTTCGAGGTCCCTTCCAATCCCTAACATTCTGTGATTCTGTGCCCCATCACTGGGTAGGCAAAGGATCAGTGCGGGAGACACGAAAGTGGGACACACAGTGCTGTAATACTCCGAGCCTACTGCAGCCCACTTAAACAGAGGAAGCTGTGCAATGTTTAATTCCAAGTGATAATTGACCCAGCTCATGACTATTCCTAGGATAAAAAGAGATGGAAAGATGTTTTGGTGCTAGCTCTGTCTCAGCCACTTCAGGCTTTCTGGTTATCATCTTTATATATTTAAATACGTACATTTGAAGGACAAATCTAGAGGGTAATAAGCTTTTACAACTCCCATTGAAATTAAAAGCAGCTGCACATGTTCCTGAGGTTTTGAAAGAAATATATCCATCCCATAAAAAATACATTAGATGACCATTAAAGTTCTGAAACATGACAATAAAAGCAAATACATCTATAATTAGGGCTGCCCCTCATTCATTAGACACAGGCTGGCGTCTTCTTCACTACTCAATTAATGCTTTGCTCTTATTCTGTACTTTCTTAATTTTGCCTTCATGTTTGTGTTCAGAGTACTTCTGGATGAAAAGTACTATAAATAAGCAAGCTGGTATTACTGCTGACCACAGCCTGTTGCCTACTCCCGAAAGCTCCTGTTTTCCTGGGTGTCACACTGATTTGAAAGGAACTGCTTTCATGAGTGAGGAGTGCTTGTCTCCATCCTAGCAAGTTTTTCTAAAATAAATAGAAGGATTTGAGCCAGGAATTTCATCCTCTCTGTTTAGGAACTCACAAATGCAAAACTGTTCCATGTCAAAGGCACAGATTTATGATGGTGCCAGATAACAGGAAAAAGCCTGGTGGTACATGACTGATGGCTCTGTGAGACAAAGCTTTTATTTGTATCAAATGGTAGATTATAAAAAATGTTGGCAGTTCACACCTGCTCGATTTCATACACTCCATTTCATGTGACTTGAATTCTGGTAAAAGGTGTCACATTAAGGCAATTAAAAGATAATTACTAGATTGGGGCACACAGATTAGATAAGTAGATTGCTTCAGTGGGCACAAGGATTCATCGTCTTGCAAGCCTAGAAAAAGTACATAAAATCAGTGTTGGCAATATGAATATTTCCATATAAATAGTGGTAAATAATGCTGCACCATAGCAGTTACACAAACTAATGTCTCTCTGCAGACCTTGAATAGACTGATAGGATGAACTTGTTTGAAGAAACATATGTTTTAATGCAGTCATAAACATTGAGCCTGGAACCTGAGATCTTGAAAAGCATGGACACTATAAATATTGCAGAGGTCCCAACATGTAATCAGCTATATATGTTTCCTGTATCAGCAAATATGAACTTTTGTTACTATAGCTAAGAGAGTGAATATAATCATCATTTAAGATCAAGGAAATTTCAGACTCTCATATGTGCACATCAAAGAGACATTGACAGATGGCATAGATCTCCAATGAAAGATTCAGGATGCAGAAAATGTATTTTCTTGTCTCTCCCAGTGTAAGTTATACATTCCAGTTTTGTTTGTTGTGAACGGGTTAAGAAGTGTCAGCAAGGAACTGGAGACTGAAGGAAATCATTGCTCTCTAGGATTCCCATCACAGGCATTTAAGTACTGTACTTCCTGTTGAAAACAGTGATGCAGGAGCATAGCCAAGAGGGCAGGTCATTCAGAAGTGCTTTCAGACTGCATGAATTTTTTGTCACTATTTAGTCAGTATTTTAGTCAGCTACCACGGTGCCAGCACCAAGCTGCATATGAGTTACCACCTCCTTGCATGAAGAATAAGGAGGCATCAAAACTACCGCAGCTAGGCAACTCTCAGTAGAAAGCGTCATTGCACCCAGTGGCAAAAAAGGAGGACGTGAAAGTGCATTCACAACAGCATCCTTCCCTCCTCGCGTTGAAAAGCTTCCAACTGAGACAAAGGAGTGGGAGATGACAGAGGCAGAGGGGAGACTGTGAAGTCATACGTCAAGGACAAAGGTGTTAGGGAGAGAAGAACAGAGAAGTGAAATCGTGAAGGATGAGAAAGGGCAGGAATCAGAGGAAAGAAAATAAGAAGACACAGGCTTAACCAAAAAATATCAGGAAGGGTACCTCATATTGTAGGAGAATTGCACTATTATAGTGTTAAAAGCATAGGAAGAAGAGAAAATTTGCTTAAGCAGTTAGAAATGTGTGACTCCGATGGAGTCCATCATACCTTCCTGTCCTCTGCCCCTGTCAGTCATAATAAGTGTCAGGAGGCAATGAAAGGCTGAGGATCTCAGCAAGAGAGCAGATGTTCTTGGCTATCCTCACACTTCCTCTCCTCTCCTGGTCTCAGTTTATTCTTGTATTTCCTCTGCAAGTCTGAGACTTCAGCTTGGTGTCTCATATGACGTTACACAAGTCACCCATCTGGAAGCAGCCTGTTGTGCAGGCAAGGAAGAGACGCTGCTGCTTTGCAATTTAGATGCATGTTTAAAAAGAGCAACTCAGACACTGTTGCTGTGAAATATTGGCCGGCGAAATTACTTTTACGCATGCTTCCCCCTCCATTTGCTTGAAGAGCTATGGAATATTTATACTCTTACCTAGCTTACACCTTTACAGTTACTCTGTAGGAGTGGTTTTAGCTTTGTCTTTGATGGAGTTTGATCTTTTTGACTGATTTTTTTCCTACTGTCTCCTTTCACAGTAATGAGGTTTGATTTGCAATACATACCAACATGTTTACTGTATTTATGTGCATAGCAGTACAAGTAAGACATGACTGAAAATACATTTTCTGCTTTTGTTTACTGTGTCTTTTCTGTTTGTTTCTTCTGGCCCTCAGATTTGGTGCTACAGAATCATTTCCTTTAAGTAAGAGATGCGGTAAATTCTGCCCTCTTTTGCCACAATCATGGGCAGGACACCAATTTCCTTAGCTCGTATTCCTTTATCTTCTGGCTTCCCAGCTTTCCTTCTGTCCTAAACCAAACCCTGGTGGCCACAGTCATTTATCCCCTCCAGGCGACTCCTAGTCCAGAATTGTTAAGGGAAGCAAGGAATTACCCAACAAAAAATACAGTATCTCTTTTGTTGTCACCCCTTCTGCTTATTTCTTATATAAAACACTTGAGGAAAGACAAGGTGTTCCTAGTGGTTGCAAAGGAGATTTTCTTCTGGAAGAAAGTGCTTCTACTTTCCCACCTCCTGCAGTCAACAGCCCCAAGGAAAGTTAATAAGCAAAGGCAGAGGCAATGGTTGGGAGAGAGAAGCCAGTGCTGGGGGAGAGAACTGAACTGATTTCACTACCTACATGCAGAGATTACCTACGCTCTTTATCCAAGTACTTCAGGTTCATTTTCTCAAATTACATGTTATATATTCTTGGAAATAGGACTAGAGTCTCAGATTGCCAAGGGCTGTCCCATTACTTTGTTTTGAAAGTCTACACACTGTGATTGGCATTTTTGGCTTTGAAATGAAATCACAGTCTCATATCTGGCACAGAGCTTGCAGAAACTTTTCCAAATGATGGTTACATAATGCAGCTGCCTGGCAGTGAGAAGGTGCAATTCCAGGGGAATTTCAAATCCCGGCAAACTGAGGATTCGGCTGGCTTTCTTCTGGCTTTTTAGCATGTTTGAAAAGTTGACTACTGTTTAAAAAAAGGACCTGTCTCCTTGGCATACCGCTTTTGTGGTCACAACATAGTAGTCAAGGTAAGACATAGGCACTATGAAGATTATAACAAAAACATTCACAGGAAAGTTCAATTTGGGGAACAATGCATTAATGGATAACAGGAACAGCTCTTGACAGATTGCTTATCAGCTCAAAGAAAAATAAAAATATTTGGAATTTAGAATAGTTATTTCACACTTGTCATTAGTGTAAGTCCCATCAAGACTGCTGAATTTATCCTACGCTCTGATGGTAACTGAACAGATGATCAAGATAACTCAGAATTATTTCTAGTTGTACTGGTAAGCTATTAAAACCTAAATTTCTTCTGATTTCAAGACAATTCCACTGGAGACCTCCTCATTTTAGGAATTCAGCTCTTTGTTGGATGTAACTAAGGCAAAGCATGGTGACCCTTCAGAGTCTATGCATGCTCTGTCCATTTTTCAAAAGCTTGTTTGAGAAAATATTTGATATTAATATATTAAGTCATATACTTTGATCAATGGCTTTTCTCTATTGGTCAGAGAAAATTCTCATTTAAAACTTTCAAATGTGTTACCAAGGCTAATGTTATTTCAAAACTCTAGTTCTAGCTCTAGTTCTCCAACATTCTAATACCAAAACCAGTGAGTAAACTGAGTATGGGTGGTGTTCTTATCTGAAAATAAGTACTTACAAAGAGCATTTCCAGAGTGGGTGATGGTTCTTTGCTTCACTTTATATGGGCTTGCTTAATTAGATAGGGGGTCTTCCATCAGTATGTGATTTCTACCTACATTGCAGACTACAGTTTGGGGAAAGGTGTGTGCCTCTACTCATCCGTTCAATACAACCTGTTTTCTTTTTCAGTTCAGTAGTCTTCCTTCTTATGACCATCTGGTTAATACTTCTCTTCCTTCTCTGTAAATACACATTTTACTGTGAGAGTTCCTGTGTTTGGCACCAAATATTAGTTGACAAATATTACCTTACTGCTGAATTATTCAATATTCTTCAGTATTGATTTCTTCAGTATTCCTACTCTACCATACACAAAGCCAGTTATTTTTGTACCAAACCTACATCACCATCAAGATTAGAAGGCAAGCTTTAGTTTTCTGTATTGGCTGGCAGTTGATTTCGATGGAGCTTAACAGTTTAATAGACGAAGAAGACCATACTCTTATCAATCAGTGTAGGTAGTGACAGTAAGTTTGATTCAGCTGCACTGAAAAGTGAGATGTGTTGTTCCGTAGATTCAGAAATATTCATATACTCTCTATTAAAATTCTGACTCCAGTTTTTACTTCAGATAACAAATGCAGCACAATCACACTGTGTTTTTTCCAAACGGATTCAGTATCTTATCTTAATTAATACTAAAGTTCCTTGCAAGCTTCTGTCTGAAATAAAGAAGCACCAGTGAGAAGGAAAATGTACAGTATGTAAAAAAAAAAAAATGCTGGATGCTCCAGCATGCCAGCAACCAGTCTATTTATCATTTTGAAACTAGATTGTTGACCCTTCTTCTTTCAGCCATCACTCCTTTCAAGCTGTTCAAAATATGAAAGCAACGAAAGCAAGTCTCCCGAGACTGAATGTCTGCCATGAAAGACAAAGTGTAGTAAAGGAAACAGTACAGGAATACATGCATATATGATGTGATGGCTGCTGTCTTTGGTGAGATGGGCAGAGGTGAAGTGAAATGGGAGGAAAAATAATTTAAAAGGTGTACCTGGAATACAAAAGCTTTGCTGGAATATACAAGCTGTACAATAAGGAATCCATATCCCAAAGGACCAGTCAGATTTATAACCATACAATTTGTAAAACATACATCTCTCACATGTTCTCTTGAATGAGGAAATTATAGCTGTAATCAGAGATACACTGTGACAGGACTCTGATTTCTTGCATGTGTATATTATCTTGACAGCCTACTACACTGAGCAATGTAAGAGCTTACAAGAGCATGCTTGCCCATAAATGAATTCCTAGACTAATGAACTCTCCCTTCGCTTGATTAATGGCTTTATTGGAAGTGGTAAGAACGGAACAAAAAAAAAAAAAGTAGAATTATAATAAAGCAAGCCACTGTGTCTTTGAGACAGTCTAGTGACAAACATACTCTGAGCTTGAGAAACCCACATAACAAGATAGTCAGAGAGCATCTTTGAAAACCTACTGACAAATGCAGGCAATGATTGTGTGAGATGACTGTTTCCAGAAGATGAAACATACTTTTCAAGTGGTTCATTTGGGAAGGAAAGCTGTAATGTGCCTTATGCAATGCTAGCAGTTCAAAAGCAATGCATATTTAAATGTATGCCCTCAGTGAGCATACTGAGCAAAGGGGACTGGAAGCCCCGTGAGCTTCTGATATAGCAGCATTTTCAATCAAAATGTCACTCTGCTCTTTCAGAGCAGCTATGTGGTTATTAATGACTGATAGCGTCTGTCTGCAAAGATTTGAGCTACGTCCAGGAATCTTTCCTTGTAATCCCCAGTTTACTAAGGATTTTCGGTACTACAATGAGCATTTTTAAGGATATTTCCGCAGAATTTTTTCTTCTGTTTCGCTGTACAATTTCTGCCAGTGTCAGCTTTTTTATATCATTATAAACTGACATGGATTTAAGATAAATATTGTCTTAAATTAAGAGAAAAGTTTTCTGGTCATTTTCTGAGCTGTTATCCATTGACTGAGATAATTTCTCACACAGTCCTTCTATAATTGCTATCCTCCAAAAAACTGATATCCCAGTTTAACAACATGTTTATAGCAAACATTATTTCTGCACTTTTAAAGCAGTGAGTTTGTCAGTGACCTTCTCTGTATGAAGGTTTGTTATGAAGACGGAAACAATGAAGACATTGGTGCTGCAGTAAGAGGACACTGGGGCTCAAATTTACAGCCTATGCAGTCACTTGAACTTGGTCATCATCGCTGAGCAAAAAGCGGTGATTAAGTCCCTCTGGGAACTGACTACCAGACTCCTGTGCAAAGTCACTGTCACCATTTAAGTGTCTTCCACACTCTACTTAATGTTATCAAACATTAAAGAAAATATTGGAAGAGGGATGAATGACCAATACCCTGGATAATGTCAGGAGCCAGCCCACTTCCCACTGCCAGTGCTTCAGTAGAGCTCCTGCCTTGAGGCAGGTTTCACCCTACACGCAGCACAGAGCGTTGGTTTACGCTGATTATTTGAAGCTCCCTGTACCCCAAAGTCCAAAAGAAGATTGCATCAGTACAAACCCTGTACTAAATGTTATTAAAAGATCCCTCAAGAAGGCTGTCAGCCCTCTGCACCTGCCTCCTGAAAGGGATGTGTAAGCAAAGAGTCCCAGCGGGAGAGCCGACAACTCCCAGCAGCTGCCTTGGGGCTGCCAGAGCAAGCACAAGGGTCTGGGCAGCGCAGGGAGAGGCCATGGGCCGGCACCATGGAGGGCAGCCAAGGTCCACAATCACCGAGGTCATGGGTGGAGGAGCAGACACCAACATCTGGGGAAGCCAGGGCTCGAGGGCCCTGGGGGTTCCCAAGGAAAGGGTGTGAGTGGATGCACAGGCATCAACAGCATCTCCCTCCGATTTTTTTGTTCTGTGCACTCAAATATCACCCTTAATACATAGCAAAAAAAAACAAAAAAAAAGGGAAAAAAAACCAAACCACCACAATTAGGAGAATCTGTTTAACCTAGCTCTCACAGTGGGGTTTTTTTGTTGGTTTGAATTTTTTTCCCAGCAAGATGATTTCACAACAAGAATACTGAAGCTCCAGAGTGAGACATGTAAGAAATGTAAGAAATGTTATGAGGCCAGATGAAGTATTTGAGTTCAGATATCTATAGCCTCTACTCTTTTTACTGAATGAATTAGAAGGTCCACAGAGAGTGTACAAGTTTCAGTGAGTCAGAAGATAACTGGAATATTCAAGTGCTTAATACATCTTCAGTTACCAGCGTAACTGTATTGCATCTCACGTTGCTCTCCTACCAAATATAATACCCTGCACATCAAGTTTTAAACTTTGATCTCCAGATTGGTCAGATAATCCAGAAAATTACTCAGAAGTGTGATAGAGTGCCCACTATACTGAAGAACTAATTGCATCTATGTTCACTGATGCCTGCTGATTAAAGCATTTTCTGGAAAAGCAAGCTGCTGTCAGTAACTAGTGCATGGCCAGCTTGAAGTACGGCAGTCTTAAAACAAAACTTTCTGTCTGTACAGATTGTGCAGATGTTGTAAAATAAAGTAGGTTTGCCAAATGGCAAATTGGAATGGGCATGCCACTAGGAAAAACTGGAGAGAAAAAAAAAGTCAGATCATCTCTTGCTTAGTATTAATTTTGTGCAAGACAAAATATTCTACTGCAGTAAATGGTAATTACTGCGAATAACAACAACAGTGGTTTAAAACAAACAAACAAACAAAACAAAACAAATACAACCAACCAAAGAAACAAAACTCCCAAAACTTCCAGAAAATAAGTGTTTTGTAATAAAACAAGGGAGGATGGAAAAAAACAAGCCAAAGTCGCATCTTGCTATAATATTTGCATTGCGATGTCACTTTTTCAACATTACAGTGATGGAGTAAGGTTTCACCCTGGCCGAGCCAAATTCTTTTTGGGATTCCTTCCCCCCCCTCCACCACTATACCCAAGAGTGACACCCTATGATCCACCCACTTGGAGCTGGAAAAACAGAGCATCACACCCATTTACCAGATGTGTCATCTCCAATGTGTCCAAATGCACTTAACCCTCCTACAAGGAAGGCGTCTGGAGTCTCTGCTCAGTATGATGCTGCAGTGACTACAGGGAAGCCTCTTCAGAACATATGATGTATTTGTCCCTGGCAACATATTGCAGAGCAAAAAGATTGAAATAATAAAACCTCTGCACTTATCACACTACCCAACTCCAGATTTTCCTCTAACTCTGACTAACTGGGTATTTAAAATTACACTTTAAGGTTTACATCCTTCTTCATCAGAAGTTGGGGAGAGACAGACTGTGCCATTTTCAAGACAGGCTGAACATCAGATCTTTTATTCATGTCAGGATTTCTTTGTTCCCACCTGGATATCATCTGTGGTAAGAGCCCGAGTTACTGCATGTGATGAAGTTAATTTGTGTGTATCAACATTGTAAATTACACAGCATATTTTACTAATATTCCTCATTAAACATCAAGCAATTGAATTAGAGTCGTTGCCAGATTTCTGGATACCCAGGAAGAGCTGTAGGAAGAGTTAACTTAGCAGTTCCACAATAATCACCAAGTCCGTGACCTCCTAGAAGGTGTCTATAAGGTCACACTTTTCAATTGATATCTATCTATAAAAGTAGTATTAGTATTCTTATAAGTAGAAATCTCCAGGTTTTTCATGTGTATATGTGATAAAGTTCCAGAAAACAAACAAACAACCAAACACAAGAAACAACAACCAATTTGTTACCCTAATGTTATGTTTAAAGTGAGAAGTAATGTTCATGATTATTTTGTAGCTGTCTTCTCTTTTCTGTCCCCCACTGCTCACAGATGTTAATATAGAAAAGGATAGTCCTTCCTGTAACACTTTGTTTTGTGGATTTTGGAGATATCTCAGGAGTTTCCTACATTTTAACTAGATTTCCCCTGCAATTTTACATCTTACATAACAAATAATATGATAGGTCCATGAGGAGAATCTAGCCAGTAGATTTTGCATGTACAGTAGACTTGTCACGGCAAAGTCCCAATATTTCAAGCAGCTGCAACATCTATAGGTCAGCCACTGACCTTGATTTAACAGTAGCATGTACTATCACTAAAATGTGTGCCTCAAGATGCACTAGATCTACAGCCTAAGCAAACAAATTAGTTCCAGACATATATGTCATTTTTGCTCTGATGTCTTCCGCACATGATTTACATAAAGATTTTGGCAAAGGCCAAAAATGCACATGTGACTTTTAACTCCTAAATTATGCTGAATTCATTAATGAACTCTTGTTCACTAAGAGCAGGAACTCCTGCACTTTCAGCAGATTGTATGAAGAATTAGTTATTTGGTTCCCTGTGATGATTAATTGTTTATCAGAACTCTTAAACTTTTTTTTCTCTTTTTCTAGATAATTTTTTAAAAGCTGTCTGAAGATGTAATCCTGGTATGATGAGGGGTTTCATTCTGACTTAAGAACAAAAAAGGAATCGTCCCCATTCCTGTGGAAGAAGGTTCACCAAATGGTTGAATAAATGGGAAGAGGCAGGAAATGAAGGTGCTATCAAGTCAATACACATGTACCAAAGAATGAGTGGGCATTACTCACATAGGTATGAATAACACATTTTGATGTCTGTGCCATTGTGCATTAGCCTAGGATGTTTCACAGGCATTCATGATTATGGAAATAGAAACAAATTGTGAGTCAGAGAAAAAGTTGAGTCAGAATGAATATGTGAAGTGAGTAGAAAGGAATGATCATGGCCATTAACTTTGTCTGTGAAAGGTAGGAAGGCAAGACCAGACAAAGAACCAAAGCAAAAGGGGCACCCAAAGGGCAACTGTGTAAAATTGACAAGGTGTGTTGACAGCTAAAATGACAGGTATTTCTATTATATGTAGCAGTTACATCTGCATGTTACAGAAGCTCAGATGACAGCTTATGTAAATCTTCTGGGCACTTTTTGTTGACATTATTTCCTCCTGCACTTGTGTTCATTATCTAGGACATGTTTGTAAAACATAAATGCTTCCCCATGGACAATGTAGGAAGTCAATAGGAGTGCTCTCACAGACTGTGTATATGAAGGAGACAGATATTTGGCTTCTTGATATCTGACTTATTTCACAGAGCTTGAAAGAGCTCGAATACTGCAGTTACAAATGCAAAAAGGGAAGCGTGCCAGATAAACCTTCTGTAGGAAAATGGGACCAAAGAAAATCAGGTTTCTTTATAAGATATTCATAGTTTCCTGTTTCGGCTGGTTTACAGATAGCATGAGACTAGAGTATATAGACTATTTTAGCGTTGCAGCTCTGATTTACTGAAGATTGTGTTAAGAGATAGAGAAATGTAAACAAGATGTCAGTTTTATCAAATCATACTTCATTTAGTGTCTTTGGGTCAGTAATTCTCTTAACAAAGAGTTTTGCTTCGCAACAAGAACTTAACATCCTGAAAGGGAAATCTAACTGATCAAAATAATTTACAAGGCTTAAAAGAAGACAGTGAAGATGTATTTTGCACACATACTTCTGAGCATCAATAACTCAGCGTGGTAGGGAAAAGTCACCCTATAGTGACCCTATAAAATTAATCTTAGAATTTTTGGTGATACATATATGTAAGTTTGGAATACATTATAAAATACAGAGAAGTTCAGATGAATTGGTTAAAGATGCTGTCTTGTTGGAAAGACAAAATTTGCAAAGACAGGCGATGTCTTTATTAGGTCAATGTCTTTACATCACTGAGAAAACAAACCACATTTCAGGCACACAAATCCTTGTTCATGCCTGAAATAGCAGAATCATTTTGCAAAGCTAAACACAAACAGAGAAGAAGACTGACTTTAACTTGACTGTTGAACAGTGAGACCTAAGAGGAATAAGTTGCAGGCAACAAAGGAGTGGTGGTAAGACATGATCATGGAGAGAGCTGGTGGTAATCTCCTGTGAGTCAGCAAGTAAAAGAAGTAATCATAATCTAATGAATATGTTTAGCTCATGGTGACTTTACTACTTGGCTATTTTATGATACTTCCATCATTACAAGGAAGAAAATGCCATCAATCTTGAACAGAAAACCTAGGTTCAGACAGGTTTTGCTGACCCAGGAAAAATGACAAACTGAAATTTTTTTATTTCTTTTTTGAACCTGACCCCTCAAAGGAAAATTATTCAGTTTATTGGTGAAGTCAGTCCCACTACCCACCTATGCATTATTCCATAGCTATGACAATACAGAATAAGGTCTTGACCTTGCAGATGTGTCTATCTCTAAGCATAAGGATAATCCTATTGATATCACTGGGTGAATTATATGTTTAGCATGTGTTGTGGTATTTCCAATTTTGAAGACTGTGTACAAATCTAGAGCATTCTTTTTATTTTAGCAAGCTCAGCAAAGGTTAAGAGTAAATTTTAAATAAAAGCACATTGGAAGCTAAAAGGCCATGACTGTCATCGAAATAATAATAAAAAAAATTATCTTTTGACATCACAGGCCCCCCTACCTCAATTGACACTAGTTGAAAAGCTTTCTGAGAGCACCGACAGAAAAGCCACGGACTGCATTGACAAGAACTCGCTGCCTGATCTTAAAACGGTTCCTTTGATTTGTTGTATTGAAGGTGAGAATGGCAGTGTGTGAACAAATTCAAACACTCTCCAGTCAAGATACAGCAATTTCAGAGTGGGAATCCTCCTGTGATTTCTACCACAGGAAATCCAGCAGCCGCTCCAAGCCAGGGAGCCTGGCAGAGGTCTGGTCCACGAGTGTTCTGGGTCTAGCTGCTCTGCCCTACTGAACGTATACTGCTCCGCACAGTAATCAGTCCCAGCTGGCTCCTGGAAGAGGCTCTCAAACAGTTCCCCAGCCAAAAACAAAAACAACAATAATCAAACTATATTGAAATTTTTCCAAATGCCAGCCCATGCCTCAGTTTATGGTGTTTGCCATAGCATATGAAGCTCCATATGTTGTTTTTGTAATGTCAGCTTTGAATTTGTCACTTCTTCCTGCACCAAGTCTCTTTTCTTCTGTGTTTTGGATTTCGTAGTATCAACCACATCAGAGATTTTCTCCGTCTGCTGTCTCACTTCTGAACAGTGCCGTGTAACATGAACCTTTGCCCAACACAATCCAGGCCTTTAACCATCTTCTCTCAGATCCTTGTAAATGCACAATGACTATCACTAGTAAGTCTTACTCTGGACCAGGTACATTCTTTTGATGGTAATATATAACATACATACCTATCAGTAGTTTTCTGTCACATGCTTTGCTCTCAATGCTGACCAAATTTCCCATTAAAGAACTTTTTTACCATCTGGTGTAAACACAATTTGGAGCCCCCAACCCAATTGCAAGATTGGCTTATCAGCTGCAAATCAGTCATTCATGACATTTGCTGGCCAAATACACCAGGATCACGTATCATCACAAAAGGCGCTATATTTTTATCTTCTGATACCCCTTCTGGTCTGTTTCTTCATTCAGATTGCTTTCTTTTCTTTTTTATCTGATCCCAAGTATTCTTCAGAGAGTCTGAGTAACCAGAATTTTCCTTCACCCATTTGTTTTTCTTTTTCTAATAGTATAGCCACCTGTGGTATGAGAACTAAGCTAATACCATGGGACTTTTCTAAGAGCACCTTCATGGTAACTCATCCAAAAACTTGCTCTAAAAAAGGTGTCTTCAGCTTCCTCTTAGGTTTTATTCTTTCTCTCTTGGTCTTACTGTCCTGGGTTAAGTAGAGAGAGTTAATTTTTTTTTCTTTCTTCTTCATAAATAGCTAGCAAGAGGCTGTATTTTGGATTTGTGCTCAGGAGAAAAGCTGATAACCGATGTTTTCTTCTTCTGCCAAGGTCCGCAGACAAGCAAAGAAACACAGTCCAGCTGCTAGTCTTATGTTAAGACTGAAATTCAGAATAGCCAATGATTTTATTCCATAACATACACGTCATACCCAGTATATAGGCGAGGACCCTTCCAGGAGATCGCTCGCTTCTCTTTAGCTTCCCTTGGGCTTCAAATCACCTTGCTTCAGGTGTCTGCATTTGCTGTCCCAAGGCCTTTCCCCCCCACACACACTCTGGTCAGCTCTCGGTCTCGGACACTCAAAATTGTTATCTCTGTTCCGTGAGTTTCAGGATCCTCCCTCTGGGGGGATCATTAGCTGTGGCCAGGTGGTCGTTTTCCCCCCGGTTTGCTGAGCTCTCAGTTCTGGGACACTCTGGCTGTTATCTCCATTCCGTGAGTGCCTCTGGGAGAAGTGCACCCCCCCCCCTCCTGGTTTGGGGGAATCATGAGTGTAGTTCTGGGGATCATTAACCGGCAACAGGCTGGGCCTTTGCTCATGGGGGGGGGCAGTATCATTGTGTATCACTCATTCTCTCCCTCCTCCGGGGTCGTTGGCTGGGAGTGAGCTGGGCCTTTGGTCATCGGGTGGGGTGGGGGCAGTATCACTGTGTATCACATTGTATATTTGTATATAGTATTATTTTCAATGTTATTGTAGTTTAGTTATTAAATTGTCGTTATCTCAACCCATGAGTCCTCTTTTTCATTTAACCCTTTAATTCTGTCCCCCAATGACTGGCTGGGGGAGGGAACTGTGTGAGCAGGTGTGTGTAGCTTGGCCCCCAGCCAAGGGCTAACCTGTCACACTTACAAAATCTAGTCATGAAATTATCTTTTCAAACTTATGAGTTTTTGTCATATTCGAAAATCCATGAGGGAAGAAGCCATTAAAAGGGAAATTAAGCTTTTCTTTTGCATCAAAAAGGCAAAAATCTGAAAGTTTTGTTGTACATTATTATCAAGCAAAATGCAAATACTAAAATTAAATTTAACTAAAGAACCTCCCAAAATTATTTAGAAGTAGGATGCTCCTTTGTCATCATAATCCTTAGAGTCTTTGTAAGTCTATTGGCTAATTCTGCATATGGTATGTTGTAAATAAAGTATCACATGAATGCTTTCCTTCCTGTAGCAAAACTAAGTGATTAATGCAACTCTGCTGTGCTCTTCACCCTTCACTTCAATGAGTCACGCAGGCTGGGTAATGGTGGCCTCTCATCCTTTTCAGTTAGGGTTTATTTGAATACTTGTTAATTTTTCAGGGCCACTATAATCAGGATGTAATGTATTAAAGGAGGCATGCAAGATTACAGCTTTTGACACTCTCCCATCTTAAAAATAAATTTAGCAATTATGATAAAATGAAATCATCTCCTGTTTTTCTGAGAAAGAGGGAAAAGCTTTATTTAAAAAAATATATAATAACTGGTCTCAAACTTACTCCACTGGAGATTTGGGACTGAGTAACCAACAGAAGGATTCTTCATTCAAATGCTAATCTTCTCAGCCCATAAGCCAAATGGTCTGGATCTCTGTTTGGGGCAAGAAGGAGCATGCACTGGCAAGCAGGCAACCACTGTTGTACCCTGAGTGCCAGGCCAGCTCTTGTAGTCTTTCCACACCCATAAGGGAGATCGGATACATACAACAGCATGTGTCACCCTTCCCCTGCACTCTGCCTGTGGCCATGCATTTACCCCTCAGATCTAAGTGATCAGACTTACACAGATACTTCACTGGGCTCAGTACAAACAGTGAGAGGGCTAATAAAGGCGTGTGACACTTCACAGTCATAGGGAAAAAAGGAAACAGAAAACAAGAACTAGTCAGCCACAATGCTCCTTATCCACTTCTGCAAATGCTAACAACTGCTTAGCTGTGGTGGTAGCCTGGGGAACAGCAGGGAGATGAAAGCATACTAGCGCTCATCACAATCCTCTGTTGAAATTCAAACCCTGGGAGCACCAAGCATCATTCCTTGTTTTCTTCTGTAATCTGTGTACTTTAATGTCTGACAACCTTTAAGCACAGATCTAACTACTTATGACAAGCAGAATGTGCCATCTCCTGTCTAGGCCCTCTTCCCCCTTCGTGTCAGTACCATAAACAGGACCAAATTCTTTCCGTGACTTTGGTTTCCATGGTTGCCAAGGTTGGTACTCATCTCATCAAATGCAGATGTCTACATCTGCACAGCCCTGGGTGCTTCTAGAGCACAATCTCTTTCACTCTGTGAAATATAAATCACACAGAGTGCCTATTGCTTCAAAAGGGCCTTGGTGAGATGTATTGGTCTGAACTGCAGGTACCTAATGTTTGAATCTCACTCAAACTGTCCTCTCCTTACCTTACATGGAGTTTTCACATGGCCTGCCATCAAAAAATTAGACTGCTTAGTTGGCCAGATCAGTACCAGTCAGACATAGCATAGCCATCAACAGGTAAAACTTAACAAGTTATCCAAATATACTTCAAGCAAAGCACTGGTATGAATTTAAAACAGTTTTTTTGATACAACTGTTTGATATGAACAGATGTCAGAAGTCTTACTGGTAAGGAAACTCTTTTTATAGAATGAGATAGGATTTTATTTCTTACAGTATTTCTCCACTGAGAAACATGTTTGCTTTTTCATGTCTGCTGAAAAGTTAGCTTGTACCACTGCAGGAAATGTTTCTGAAATCTATTGCTATTAATTGTTCATTGAGAGAAATGTAGAATCAATGTTTGTAAAGAGGCTGCACAGACTTCTAAAAAGGCAATTATCTTTTCTCTGTCTTTTCTGTCTGATTTAGAAAGAAGCTTGGGTCATGGACTGACTAGGTGTTTTTGACTGCATATTCAGCTGTTTTGAACAGTTCTCAGCAGAGATATTTTTCAGTACAAAGGTGAAGAGATTTGATCTAGTTGTGTCCTGGTTTTGGCTGGGACAGAGTTAACTTTCTTCATAGTAGCTAGTGTGAGGCTGTGTTTTGGATTTGTGCGGAGGAGAAGGCTGATAACATACTGATGTTTATAGTTGCTGCCAGGACAGTCAAAGACTTTTCAGCTTCTCTGCTGTGCCAGTGTCTGCAGGGGCAGGAGAAACTGGGAAGGAGTACAGCCCCAATTACTAGCCTAGGGTTCGACCTTAGGTTTAGGACTGAGAATCAAATTGGCCAATAGTCTATTCCATATCATGCATGTCATGCCCAGTATATAGATGAGGCTCTGTCCGGAAGTACTCTCTTTCTGAGTCATCCCTTTCTCAGGGTTGTATTGCTCTGTCAGTCAGCTCTCGATCCCGTGGATGCTTGAACTCTTATCTCATTTCTGGGATTGCGGTATCAGGACCCTCCCTGCTGCAGGATTGCTAGCCAGGAACGGGCTGAGCCTTGGTTGTTGGGTGGTGAGCAGTATCACTGTGTATCACTCATATTTGTGTATTTGCGTATATTACCATTATCATCATCATTCTTTTCAATTTTATTGTCGTTTCATTATTAAATTGTTCTTATCTCAACCCACAAGTCTCTTTTCCCTTTACCCCTTTAATTGTCTCCCCCATTCCAGGGAGGGGGGAGAGTGAGCGAGCAGCCATATGCTCTTTGCTGCTAGCCAGAGTCAAACCGCAACAATATGCAAAGGTGGTCAGCACAGGTGATGCACACTGAGTAACTGGAACATCAGCTGGCTGATTCAGTTTAGTGCAAGGATTTCGAGAAGCAAGCAACCAAAAACTTAAAGCTATGCCTAGAAAAACTGCAGAGAGTCCATGACAGAAGACTCCATGGGCTGCTCAAGGGAAAGTCCCTACCCTGCTTATTTGTACCTTCCTTTTATTCTGAATTCTGACTTTCAGCTAAAATATGAAACGGATAAAATTCACCAGGAGACAGGCACAGGTGGTTTTAATAATGCTATCAGAGATACATACACAAAAAACAGGAGAAGATATGTCTGCATGCTGTAATAAAGCATAACATACAGATTTAGCCCAAATTAACATAAACAGAGCTAGCTCTGATGGTATAGGTTGCCCCTGTGTTCACCTAGAGCTGTGCTTGGGATAATGTTTTGGCATGAGCTGGCATCTCCATGTGACACCATGCTGCATGATTCAGATGTAGTTTTTCACTTCAGTGCAACCCAGGTTTCTCAACTTTTTTTGACTTTTTAACAAGGCTTGTAGTGACAGGGAAAGGGGCAAGAGCTTTCAACTGGAAGAGGGTAGGTTTAGATTAGGCATAAGGAAGAATTTTTTTTATGATGAGGGTGGTGAGCCAGTGGAACAGGTTGTCCAGAAAAGCTGTGGATGTCCCATATTGGGGCATCATTGGTTCAAGGTCTGATTGGTTGGGGCTATGAGTAACCTGGTCTAGTGGAAGATGTCCCTCCCCATGGCAGGGGGCTTGGACCAGAGGATCTTTAAAGGACCCTTCTAACCCAAACAATTCTGTGATTCTATGACTATGATTTCACAAGATCACAGCCTCTTAACAAGGGAACTGTGTTTTTCAACTGAACATAGAATCATTGAGGTTAGAAAAGACCTTTAAGATCATCAAGTCCAACCGTTAACCTAACACTCCAAGTCCACCATTAAACTGTGTCCCTAAGTGCCACATCTACTCATCTTTTAAATACCTCCAGGGATGGTGATTCAGCCACTTCCTTGGGAAGCCTGTTCCAGTGCTTGACAACCCCTTCATTTAAAAAAATTTTCCTCATATCCAATCTAAACTTCCCCTAGCACAACTTGAGGCTGTCTCCTCTCATCCTATTGCTTGTTACTTGGGAAAAGATACCAACACCCACCTTGCTACAACCCCCTTTCAGGTAGTTGTAGAGAGCAATAAGGTCTCCCCTCAGCCTGCTTTTCTCCAGGCTAAACAGCCTCAGTTTCCTCAGCCACTCCTCACAGGACCTGTGTTCTAGACCCTTTGTCAGCTTCGTTGACTTTCTTTGGACACATGTTTACAGTATAGGAATAAATGAGAAGTAAATAAACAAAGAAATTACCTTTCTGCTTTTGATCAAGAAAAAAAAATTCCATCCACCACGAAAGAAGTGTGCAGGTAAAAAAGTGACTTCCATTAAGGAAAATATTACTTTTTTTTATTTCAAACTAAATTGAGCTCTAAAGCCAGCAGTTATCACAAGATTCCCTCCTTCAAAAAATTACTTTGTATGACTATGACTTCAAATCTTCATCTCAACAAACATAATTTTTTCTAGAAAAACAAAGTGCATTTTGAAGTGATAATTTTTTCACTCTGAAAACTTTTTGCTCCAAAAATAACTCCAAACAGCAATTCACTGAAATCTGTATCAATTTAAAAAACACATTTCACTAGCTCACTCTTCTTTCTAGAGACAGCTGTTCAACAAATGTTTTTGAACAGCTCTCATGGAATCCAGATAGGGAGTTATAAGGAAACATGTCTCATCTTTATGTTACAATCAGGACAGTTAATTGTTAGAAAGCTTTAGCTACAACATGTATGTCATCTCCACCAGGAGACAGAAATTGAGGTATCCTACCCTCCCTGTTTTATGTGGTCACTAAAACAACATAAAAGTGGCCAAATTCAATTAGCAGAGACAGATCTTGTGATAAAGCTTATGCACAGAGCTCTTCTTTCCCAAATGTACTCAGAAGCTACAGCCTAATCTTTTGAAATATATAAATGTATGGTTATTAAATGCAGTGCTAACCCCTTGCAGGAGTAAATATGCTGCTTTAATGCTCATCTTTCCCTTATGCATCAATATGGGAGAGTAAGGATGGAGTGCATGTCTCCTCAAGAAAAGGAATCTTTTAAAATAAAGTTCACCAAGACTTTTACAGGACTAAAATGAAGATATTTTAAAAGCATATTTATTTTGCACCTTCCATTCATGATCTGTTAGTCCTGCTCTGCACTCTGAGCTCAAAATGGAGAATAAGCAGAAAGATATACTGCAGTCCTTTCCCCCTTGGTGAAAGATGTCTGTCTCTCTCTTTTATTTTTCATCCATTGCCATTTCAGCAGAGTGCCTTTATGGGAAAATCAAAAGAAAACATCCCGGAAATTTCTGACATAACTTCACTTTTTTTTTTTTCCCCTCCATCTCAAACAAGGGCCAGATGCATGCTCTGAGTCATAGTGAGGGGCTTTTTGGTCATTTAATTACAGTTTTTAATTAATGTGAGAAAGCTAAACTGATCTTAAATAGTGGTAGGAGTTGACAGATTACAAGAGCACTCCATGCCCACAGAAAAGGTAATGCTGTGAGGAAAGCATAGGCAAGCAACACTAGTTCGTAATCAGTTACATTTCGAATAAATAGTTTTTCCAAGCGTCTTTGTGCATGTGGGATTGCTATCATCTTTGAAGTTTAAATAATTTTGAAGATCTGGCTAGGGGCAAATTAGATAAGAAGGTGCTATGCAATCAAATTAATACTTTGGAAAGCTCATATGGTTATAAAATCTAAATACATCCTGCTAAAATGCTGCCAACAGTTTAAAGAGGTGTACTGTCTTATTTTTACCTATAAATTTTGTTGCTGATGGATTTGGTAGGTGCCTGATTCAGTGTTTAGCATTGCTAACATGATTCATCCAGGTTTCTGAACGGTTGTCCAAGATGAAGGCTCCAGCAAAGACTCTGCTGCTGCAAATCAACGCAGGACTTGGCCACCCTTGCAGTACAGCTTGGAAAGCCTTGCTGAGCCAAGGCTTGGTGCTCTCTTCCAGTTCAGCCCACTGAAACAGGGACCAAGAACATCTGCTTGAGGTGTCACCAGAGCCGTCGAGTCTCACACGTGATCATAGGACTCATTTCTGGACTCCCCTTCACACCCACTGCCTGGAGCCTCTGATCAGCTCTGCTTAGCGCCCAGCTCCCCTGGGCACTGCGGCTGGGGACAGCCACGGCTCAGGAACAGATGCTCTAGCAACAGCCTCTCCCACAGCACACAGCTTCCCTGTGCCATTTATGTTGTCTGACACATTCATCATATGCCTTCCCCACCTGATTACATGCTTGCCCCCATCACCGAGCCCAGTGCAAAATTCCTGCACAGGACTTTGCTAACTCCAGGGGTCTGTTGTGATGGACAGACTGTCAGATCCTGTCTCTGCATCTTCTTCTAGATTATGTGGGTTTGGACTGTCGATCACTCTCTCTGACAAAGAAATACATTCTCTCCAGAGAGCCAAGTGGTTTTGTAAAATGTGTGCTGCATCCTATCAACTAGACACCTTTATAAAGCTGTATTTGTGACCAAAAGTTGATAAAAGAGAGTTGAAAACTAAAATATATCTTAATCTTTAAACCTCTTGAAAAGTCAGCTAACTCTATGGAGTAGGCAACTGAAAAGACAGTGTTATGTGAGCCTGTGTACATAAATCTTATTTCAGTGAAAAACTCAACAAAAGTAGTCTCATTTTTTAAGGAAAAAAAGTCTCATCTGTGTTTGCAAGAAGAGTCAAAGCATTGTGCAGACTACTTTCACATCATCTTTGGGAGCTGAGCCCCATTTGTTTCAGCATTAAGGATTCAAAGTGATTCACTGTGATTCACTCCAAGAGAAGTTAGATACTTGTGTTCTTTTGAAAACTCTATTATGTGATAGTTTGCCTCTTCGGATGCCTGAATATTTTTAGAAGTCTGCCCTGGTTTGCCTCTCAGGTACACACATTAGGGTGAGGCACCATCCCATTTTCTAGACCTGTAAATGGAAGTGCACAGAAGTTGAATCGTTTACTCAAGGAAGCACAAAGGAAGAGTCCCACTGGGTTAGAGCATAGAGCCTCTCATCCCAGGAGACTGTGCTGAATGGTTTCAGCAATGGGGACTTAGGATAGGGCTGTAAGTGATGTATCTTGGGTGGTATTTCCTCTGTTTTACCTCCACAGCTCCTACCACCTGCTAGCGTAGGGACTTTTTCAGACAGAGTTGCATCCAGTGGGCCATGTTCACCAACCATCAACAGAGAAGTGAGTTATTGGCCAAGAACGGATCAGATCCAAATTTTTAGCCTCCTGCCCTGCAGGCTGGATCCTTGTAAAGGATGACTGAAGCCTGGAATCAAGTTCACCTTAAGACTGAAATCTCTTGAAGATGAAAGCATGAAACAATTGTCCCCTAAACTCAGGGACAGAACTCAGCCTGGCTTCAGGGACACAAGGTTTTCACATGGACTCTCCCACAGAATTTAAATTTTTCATCTGGAACCTGGATCTACCAAGGTGAACAGAAGTGTTACAAAACCCCACAGAGCCAGCTGTGCAGTTAAGTTTGATAACTACGAGACAGAGCAATGTGAATCACTTATCACTGTTATTACATTCAGCATGCTCCATAAGAGGAATCCCTGAGAGCTTTCAAGAGCACTTCAAGGTTTGTTTTGCTGCAGTATCTGTTGCACAGGACTGCATTTTCCATTGTAATGCACTGCTTTAAAATGAATCCCAACAAGGGAAATATTTCTTAAGCTATTGTGGTATAATTTTAATAAATATTTTCCTTGTTGGTTACAAATTTCCCTGGTACTCTATGCAAGCAAAGCAAGGAAAATGTTGCTGCAAGCAATGTCAACTAACAACTGAAAGAATCAACAAATTCACCTGCTGGGCATCACTCACTCATCAGGTTGGCTTTCATTTACCTAAAACAACCACTAGCAATTAACTAAAAAGAAAAAGCACTCTTCTGAGAAGTGAGCTATATTACATCTTGTAGGACATTTGTGGTGGAGGGAGGGCTAGGTTTTGCAGCTTGTTCCAAGAAAACCCATGCCTTCTCTTAAAAGTCAGAAAAGCACAGGCTGAGAAACAGAGGACAAGAGGGAATGACAGTGCAGCAGCACAGCTCCTTGGAAGCTGGGCAAGGTTACAGGAGCATCTCTGGTCTGGCAAGTCAATGCTGCAAAGTGCTAAGCATCTCAATTACTGCTGGAGTTAACGGACACCCAAAATCCTGAAGGAGGAGAAATATTTCTAAAGTAAAAACTCTTTCACTCAGCTCTTTCTTTTTGCTGAAGCAAAAAAAAATCACAGAGTTCAAAATCAGTGAAAAGCTGATCCAACAGCTTATGCAAGTGAATTTCTTGCCAAAAGGAGTGCTGGAACAAATGAATAACTTTAGGAAAAATGGAATACAGTGGTAACATCCAAAATGATTTAACAACATATCTGAGCCCATTAAAAATATTGTATTTTTTTACAAGACTAGTAAACTGAAACATGTATTTATATTTCAAAATAGAAAGTAAAACCTAAATGTCGTATTGGCAATTATGAAGCACATTTATTTCAAAAGAAACAAAAAAAAATTAAATGTTACATTTGTATAGCACAATGCAATATCATGTAAAGATGCCCAGACTAGTGAAATTTCTGGATGGCGCTGCCCTTTGCTATGTAATCCTGAAGGAGGCTACCTTCTCCTAGACATTTTATCTAAACCTCGTCCTGGTTTATAGAAGTTTTCGAGCAGTCTTCTCGACATTGTGTTTGGTTTTTCCTCGTTGCCGTTATATTGCTCTGTATATTTTATTCAACGTTGAAGGAGGACAAGTTCATAAAATGCAACTGATGCCTGTCCAAGCTAAAAAACTTGGTGTATTTCAAAAACGAGCAAATAGAAGAAGTATCAAGTGAATGCATTTGTGACAATCTGCACCACCCAAAAATTCCGTGTCTGCAGTCCCTGTGGGAGTAGCAGCCAGGAAGCCAACTCCAATTTGGCTATGCAGACCTTCACCTTGACAGACGTCCTTTCATCTCCATCTTCAACGTAAACTCCCAAGGGCTGCTAGCACAAATCTAAAAATAGAGACTCACCAAGTGAACTGATTCCTTCATAAAACATAAACATCTCAGACAACACAACAGGAGGGGATTGATTTAACCGATCACTTTGCAGCTCTCCTTGACAACAAAGCCACCTGGTCGGGGTCTCCATCCCATAGGGAGCCTGAGCAGGGTGTCACGTGCCAGGCAGTGACACTGCACTGAGATCTGCTGGAAGATGCTTGGAAGTCAAAGAAGAGTTTGATAAAGAAAAGACTATGGAAATTAAGCTGCTTTAGACAAGGAACAACACGAGAGGTAGAAGCAGGTGGATGAGCTGAGGGAGAACAACAAAAAGGTAAATTTGACATGCATGTGCATACTTTTTTTAACACAATTTTTTAAATATTTCTGTGAAAGACAGCCATCATTTTTCAATGTACTCCATAACTGGTCTTTGCACAAAGATTTGCCCTTTCCTGCTCTTTTTTCCAGTTAGGTGCTTCCTCAGTTCTTTTCCTTCTGAGATCCTAGCAAGCAAAAAGACTGTTTTCTATAATCTCATCTCTTTCTCTATTATGCCTGCACTTTCCTCAGCCCCAAAAACTAAGGTCCCAAGGTATCTTGATTAGATGCTGGAGGAGGAGCAAAGATCACGCTAAGACTCACGGCTAATTCTTCTGATGAGACCAACGTATTTCCTCTCCTGCTGATCCTGAGGTCCTCTGAAAGCCACCATGCAGATGTAGAAAACCTCACCAAAAACCCCTCCATACAGTAGCCCTACTTCCCATGCATAACCGCAGGCAAATAGCTAACATCTAGCCAGAAATTTTTTGCTAGCATCCAACTTCAAGGTATTTGAAAAACAGAGAAAAGTTATTAGATAAAAACAGGAGATGTACAGGACTTACCTTACTCTGACTAAAAGCCACCTTGTTCACTGTCTCCAAAGCATAAAGATGCATTATTACCTTTTGGAAATGTTGTAGAAATACTGCTCAGGCATATCTCCAGGTTATTCCTTTTCTTGCTTTTCACAGTTAACCTCCTTCATAACTGGCAATACTAGTTTCCCCTTTGGAGGTGTCAGTTAGTGTAATTGCTGGAAAAAATAAAAACAGCACTAGAAAGAATGGCCCAAGGAGCCAGCAACATTGAAAGTCACAGACATGACAGAAAAATAGGCAGGTCATGCTTTTAGGAGGAAAGCCAAAAAACTGTGGGTTTTTATGAATTGTGGAAAACAGCTACATACATACCATCCAAGGACATGTTGTATGATAGGGAGTAATCAAAAATAATGTGCCAGATGTGTTTGTCCTCCAAGTCGTATTTCCTTTCATGGACTTTCCTTCTGTTTGTAGCAGTGTGCAGACTGCTACAGGCTGCTTGAATGTTTTCTTCTTGCATCTTCATATTTCCACAAGATCATTTCAGTGGAAGCATTTCCACTCTCAGCAAAAGCAAAGTGTTCCTGTTTGTACCAGGCAAACCAGATGAAGAAAACCAATAATTAATTTATGACTTAGAAGATACATTTTTTATGGCAGGACTATGTGACACCCTGCACTTCTTTTTTAATTTAATTTTTCATGACATTTATGAGCAGATAGGAAAATAAAATTAGAAACAGGAGATTCCCCACAGCAGCAACATGCTGTCCTCAATCCTCAGGCTGCAATTACAGATCTTCTTCTGCCCGTACAAGCCCCAGGTGAAGCTGATCCTGCTCCCCCATACTCTCAGCACACTGATGCCAGTGGGTGTAAGGGGTCAGGGCTGTCTGGTGGGGAAGGAGAGGCAGGGATGGGCATTTGGTGACAGCAACACCTTTACTCAGCTGAGCAGCAGCAGAGCTGCATGCCTAGCCACAGCCTTGGCCAGCCAGGGTCAGTCTAGTCCAGAAATCCCATCACTGCTTTGGTTCAGGATGGTATCTGACGGCAGGTGACTTTTCCTTCCCCATGCTCCTCCGCTAGTCTCAATGGAGGAGAGGCACTAGTTTTATTAGCCTGACAAAAACGTGCCTGACTGTTTCCAGCATTTGGGAATGCTTGGGAAGGGGACCAGGATTTTCACTATCCTGTGCATTGGCCATGTTTAGTTCTTGACAAGGATACACCTGCAGTGTCCTGCACCCTCTTGCTAGCAGGGCCCTGCCTGGGAGCAAGCATTTCTGGAGCTTGCCAAGCGCCCCGGGCTGCAGGAGGGGTCCAGTTAGCCTGCGACAGCCCCCACAGCCGTAGGGTCACTCCCTTTCAAATAGCCTGGGATCTGTCTGACACTTGCAAGATTTCCCAGCAGCCAGGGGAGAAGAAGCCTGATCAGAAATATTTCTTGTCATGCTTTGACAGGCTGAGAGCCTCTCCATCTCCACTACTGAAAAATTCCCATAGCAGAAGAAAGCGTGTGCTCTCTCTCTCCCTGTTCGCACAACTCCTCTAGTAGCTTCACAAATTATTTGAGCATCTCCAAGTGCTTTGGATAGCCCTTCTGGTTTTTTTATGGACCTCTGTGCGTCACAGTTATTAATCACTTGATTCGTTGATAATGCTGTCAGAGAGACAAGGTTATGAAAGTAGGCATGCTTTGGAAACTGGTTCTGATTGTTGGTTTTGTTTGTAAAACTGCTCAGATTGTGGGAACAGTAACAGGCTCTAAGAGGGGGATTTAATTTTTTTAAAAGTCAGATGAAGCGGCTGCTGCTCTTAGTTAATTGCCAACTCTGTTTTCAGTACTAAACAGAAAACAAATTCTATTCTATTCCCCATAACGAGCCAATTCCAATTAGGGCAATTACCATGGGATAATTATAGACTACCTATGGTTAATGAGGGCTCCACTGTGTGTTTATAACACTCCAGGGGTGTAAATATTTTATGATAACACAGCTTCATACATTGTTACCACTTAATTTAATATATTACATCATTGTTATTGGGAGGGTGGGAGAGAAAAGAGGCAAGACCTTGAAACACGATCACAAAAGCAGAAATGGGCTCTTTCCCCAGTAGTAAACCACCCCGCCTGATATTGTCATTATGCTGAAAGTTTCCCCTTTTTTAGGTCGTCTCGTGTTCACTCCGCAGGAAAAACAAGTGCATCGTGATCAGCACTGGGCTTTGAACTTCTCTGCACTTGATGGCAAGCAGAAAAGCAGAGGGACCCAGGAGATGGTGCTGGGCTCAATCCTCCCTGCACAGCCCTGTCTCTCTGGGGCACCGTGCTGGTGGGACAGCGGGCACCCGCATCCTCGCTCTGCTGAGAAACACTTCACAAAACACAGATAACCTTATGAGGATGAAACAGAGAAAGAATGATAAATATCTGCAAGTTTTACTTGGTGTGAAATGTTGTTGGCTGGTCTCCTTGGAAATATGAGTGTTTTTCATTTAGTTATTTCATCAAAAATGTGACATCATGAGCGGGAAGAGAGAGCAAAAGCTAACATTCGACTTCTGGGGAAATGCACAGGAAATTCTGCCTGCAATCAGATCTGGGAGTGGGAATATAAAACCCACTGAAACTCCTCAGTTTGCTAAAAATTTGTCCTACGTGCAGAAATTAGTATTTAATATAACAAAGAAGATTCCCCAAAGTGTGTGGGGTGTGAGCAAATGATATAATATGCCAGCTGCATAGTGTAACTCATAATCTGCTAAAGACTTTCTTAAACATACAGAAGTTCAGAATCCCCATCCCAGACAACAAGGAAGAATTTAAAAAATCCATTCCTTCCTCTTCACTATATCAGAAAATACCCGTGTCTAATATGTTTTGGGTATGAACATTGATTGTAGTTTCTAGCTTTATCAGCACTTTATAGTAAAATAATCTTACTCATCTGTAAAGAAAAAGTTAGGTCAAAATCTTGGTATATAACCTTTCTCACAAAACAGCCCTAACCACAGCAGCTGAGTTAATAACTCTCATTGCCAGCCTCCTTCCATTCAAGAGACAACTGTGACAACCGGTGATTCTGTTCTCCACTTAAATTCTTCTGTTCTCTGAATAATACAACAACTAATTTGGAAGCGTCCTGCTCGAATGCGTCTGATGTTCTCCAGAAGGGAAAACTAGGTTTGCAGCACAACCAGTGAAAGCTTCTTTGTATGCCATGCCAGCACTAACGGGCGTTTTTACTACTGAGCATCTTCTATTGACTTCCAGCCAGCACCATAAATCAAACAGATATTATTATTAAATCCCTGCATATAACTCAGCAGTTAGATGAAATGATGAGAATTATAGACATCCATGAGAATGATAATTTTTTTTGCACACTATGCATCTAACCCCTGGACTGTACAAACTGAGGAACTAAATGTGCTTCATCCACCCTATTTTCTGCATAAGTAGGAAAAGGGTGGAAGCGCTGTCAGCAATTTGTATCTCCTCTGGAGACAGCTGCGGTACACTTCTTGACCAGTTGGTATGTCAGTGATTCCAGGTCCCCTATCTAGACATAGCCTCTGGGTCTATCCCCAACATGAATCACTGTTGGTGACAAAAGCACAAGTCTGTATGTGTTCCCTGGCTTGTTACCACTCTCTTATCCCTCGTGATTTCAGACTTATTTCACAATCCCTAAAAATAGTATAATCATGATTACGATTTTGGTCGTTATGAAGACATCTTCAAAAGCTTGGAATATTTTAAAGTGATACCCTACTAGCTGCCTGAGTCTGCAGGCAGCTTGAAGCAGCACTATTGCCAGCTTTGTGGTTCATCTTAGAAACAACAAATGATGACAATTTATATGAAAACTTTTTGTTATCTCCTAGTTATTAACATTAAAGAACTTTGAACTGATTCAGGGTTTTGCTAATTTTCAAAAATACTCACATATCAAATATTTTAGATGCTTTCTAGCCAGCTGCCAAAAACTACAGCCCACCTTTGGCAATTTCATCAATGGAGTTAGGACTCTCTTTAAGAGAATTCAAGAGACACTAAAGACTGAGATTGTGGGACAGCATTAAAAAACCTTAAATCATGGATGGTATTGTATTTTTGAATGACTGCATGTATTCAGTGTTCAAACCATGACAGAGTATCCACTGTGCAAGTTGTAGTATTCTTCTGTTTTGTATTTAATTTAAAAAAAAAAAAAGTAGTTAATGTTGCTGACAGCTTTTTATTGCACTTAATCCAGAGATCTCGCAGGTAATTACAATCTCATTTGTTTCCAGGACTTGACTGAAGGCCAGCTGCGATGCTGGCGTTCTTAGCTGCTTGCATATTGGGAAGAGGCAAGGGCAAAGAAATTGCAGTCATTTAAGGTTTTCCAAAGGTGAACAAGAGAGGAGTGAACCAGGGTTAAATGTCTGTCCTTTGTGGAGAGGCGTGCTGCAGGAACGCAGAGGTCAGGCAGAGTGGGATCACATCTCCGAAACTGGCTGCTGAGTGAGACAGAGTCCAGAGAGCAGATCCCTGCAGTCACCCCTCGCCTTCCCTGAGCAGCACCAAAGCCTGCCGCATTATCGGGAACGTGCTGGTCTGTGAAGCCTGGCAGCTCAGGAAACAGCCTGCCCATTTCTTTTCTTCTTTGTGGGTTCACACCTTGCACAAAATGTGGATCTAAACTTCAGCTTCTGAAGCTGTTTTATTAGACTGGCATTTCTTGGCTGCAAATGGTAGCAACGGAGTGAAATGTGTTTTCTTTTCAATGCCAAAGAAAATGAACAGCTGCATTAAACACTTACAGCTCTACCTTGAATAAAATTAACTAAAGTTACCTGACAGTCATGTTTTCCTCACTAAAACTTAAACATTTGTTGTTTGCCAAAAGTGAAGTTTTATTTAAACATGCAAGTGATAAGTGAGTTATTTCAAAGCTACAACTAATAATTCTTATAAGAAAGACAGAAGCTCATAAAGATAAATCCACCTGATCTAATCACATTTCCCTTTCTTGAACTCATTCTACTTTTTAATAGCTTAAATCACCTCTGAAGGAGAAAAATTATTCATTCACACATGTCTTTGGAGCAAAGCAGAATTGTTTTTCAATTGCACTTTATGGCTAAAGCTATAACATCATACTGCTCTGAGAAATACTCCATAAATATGGCCTCACACAGGTCTGCTTCAGTGAATTTATCAATTGTTCATTTCTGAAAAAGCAGGAATAATCACAATAAATTCCACTTTTGAAGAGTATACCCCCTTTAAAAGTTATTGTATGGGTATACCAAAAATAAAGGCCAGTAAACGGTTGAGAAGTTAGTTATCGTCTCAGGAGGATAACTGCTGTACAGAGCCAATTCTCTTAAAAAAAAAATCAGGAGGAGGTAGATAATGGAATAACTACCATATGGATGCACTTTTAAATGATTTTTAAAAGTACAGCAAAAAAAAAAACTCAGGAAGGAAATCTTTATACATGGTAAAGAAATACTACACAAGAGATTTGGAAACCAGTCAACTGTCATTGCTAAGCAGGCAGATCTTATTCCTAGGGAAATTCATTTATGAAAGTGGGTCACAGATGAACAGATCACACTTATTTGGGATATATAAAGGAGCAAGTGAGACAAGAAGAGCAAAAATACGAGCCTGATCCTGTTTTATTTCATCTCTGTGCTCAGAGCAATACTAGAATATAAATGCAGGGGGCAATATGGCTTTAAGGTAGCTTCCTATTCTATTTAAAGGTGACTTTGAAAATAACAGAAAATTACAGACTCAGAGAAAACAGAAACTCGGCAAAATGCGGGCCCCACATTCTGTGCTCTCCTGGTCTGTGAAAACCAAGCAGGTGGCTGTACCACTCCATGGGCACTCCCCACCAAATGCTAACTATTCAGTCTTTCCTAAAAACCACCCTGGTCAGGCTGCGGTTCCTTTGGATGTGCCCAGGATCAGCCCATTCTTCACCAGAAGTTCCCATTTCATATCTGGCTCACTCTAGCAACATTTTTAGCTGCCTTTGACAGCCATGCTCTGGAGGCATTAAACCTCTTCCAATCTCTTCTTTTACGGGAAGCCAAGTCAATTAAATATGCCTTTTTCCCCCAGAAAAAGCTGTGGGAGAACAGCATTGAGCATAGCAGGGCAAGGCAATTATAAATAAAGTTGACAATATGGCCTGTGTGGACTTTATATACAAGCTGCTGTGCTGACCCATTTTAATGAAAATGGCAGATAGCTGATGAATTACATAATCTCTATACCTCCTACTGCCTGCATGGCTTAACTTGCCAAGTACTCGGAGCTGTTGAGCTATTGTTTTCAGAAGAAAGGGTGTGGATGAGTTTTATACTCGGTCATGCCGAGTGAAACATTCCCTCCGCTCTCCCCTTCAAGTCATAATATGCTCTGGCTATATCGTCAGATGGAGTGAATACTTTTTGTCTTCCAAAGATCTTCCTATTTATGTGTCTTTATAAACTTTGCAAAAGCTCTATTGCATTTCAGAGCAGATGCCAGCATGAACCTATACAAGCCTAATTTCATTATTTCTCAATTACACAAACGATATCTCTGAAATTGCTTGGTTAACTTTATTATATCCATTATTTCTTTTAAAGCGTTTTTAATTATATCCCCTGCTGTCTTAGGTATCCAGCCTCGTAATAGGAAGCAAATTTATAAAATTAATTTCACAACAGGCTACAACAGCAGTTGTATTTCTCAAAAGACCAAAAAGAACAAGATGGTTTTGTCTATACAACAACACAGCTTCAATAGAGAAATGCGAGACATCAACACGTCAAAAGGTAACCACGGTAGCCATTGCAATAATTCTTTCATTTTAAGAGACAGAAACACTTAAGATAGCTTTTAAAAAAAAAAAAATCAGTTTAGTTCCTTGGTATTTTGATGATTGTTCTATACAGTCCAAAGATAGAAGAAAGATTGGGCATGTGAACACTAGAGAAACTCAGACCAAGAAGTATATTCATATAGTCTAAACATCTGCTGGAGAAGAAAGGTTTTTCTAAAGTAAAGGCTGAAGAAGATGCGATTTCCCTGAAATGTGATCACATTAAGGAGCTGCAGTAGCGCCACAGTAAACTTTATAATGAACAACCTCACTTAAACAGACCTTATAAAAAGAGAAAACAAAATAAATGAAATGCCTCTTCTATCACATAGATGAGTGATTGTGCAACAGTAAATAATACACCTTAAAAGTTAAAGGTGAATCAGTTTCAAATCTGTTACCTGTGCAGCAAAATAGGAGTTTTGTTGATTGTTTGCCACTGATGTACTTTTCTTGAGCTAAAGATCCCATTTTGCTAGGCATGATGGAACATATCACTGTGAACTAAAATTTGCAGAGAAAAGACGTGAATAACAACCAGACAGATCATAAAGAGGGTGCACAATTCGTTTGCACAAAGCAAAATAACAAAAGGAGTGATTTGTACTTGGGCCTTGCTGAAGATGTATACTATGAAGAGGAATTATTATAGTTTAATGTAAATATAGGTCATATGGATCTGTTTATGAAGACACTAAACTCTAACCCCAAAAGTGGGGAATATTGTGTAGCTACAGATGCTAGACTGCGTCATGACAAATGTGTGAACTATTTTCACCCTATTATACAGCATGATGCAGTCAGGAACCAAAGCATCATACCCTGAGCTGTGTTCCAAGATGATGGAGTCATGTAAACCCATCTGATGAAAACATGGTGCCTGGCACTTCACAGAATCACACAGAATCACAGAATGTTAGAGATTTGCCAGATGCATCGTACCTTCAGTGGCAAATTTTTTCAGACATTTAAGAGTCTTGGACCTAGAATATGACAACTGGATCTTTTCACCATGTACATCATGTATACGTTCACTTGTATATCACTTCATCGTCTTGTGCCATTTTCCTTTCTTTGAGACATTTTGTCCTGAAGTTCCTTTCATATGTCATCGAGATCAGCTTTCCATTACACAACGACGCATACCTCAGTAAATCACCTGAATATTTTTATTACTTGCTACTAGCAATGTGGTGCTGGAAACCATCATCTATGTTCGTAGTGATCTGGGAAATCTACCTTATGTCCAGGTGAAATTATACTATTGTTAGCCTTAAAACTGAGGTATTGTGGAAAATTGATGTGTGAATGTATATTTATTTTTGCAGTCTGTAGGTGTTAGTGCTTTTTTTTTTTAAGAATGGAAACATCCTATGACCAGGGTTTAAGTGAAGCCAGCAAAACCAGTGTACACATTGTGCAGCATTGGAGACCATCTATTCTAAAGAAGTAATTAGCACATCAAGAACACTATTGAATTTACAGCTTCTGATGTAATCAGACAATATTTTCTTTGTAACACGGATTACTGTTTATGCACAGGTACATTTCTGTCTTTTTATAGACCATTCAGTGCTATATATGACCAACTCAATGCATACAATTTCCAATATCCTGTCTATTAAAAAAAAATAAGAAGGAAATCCTGTTTCCATTAAAGTTAATGAATACTTTGCTATTGTTTCCACCACAGGCGAGTTTTCCCCATAAAAGAGAACACTTAAATAAACTCAGTTTGTTTACTTCTCAGAGTCACACAACTTTGCCCATAGTTTCAAGGGGAAGAGAGACCTTCTTCCAGACATTTTAAAATTTGAACTCTATATGATGCCACTATGAAATTTTTAAGTATTTTCCAAGGAGCTGGGATGTTTTAGAAAAGAAAGAAATGAGTGAAGAAGCCAGCTAAGATAAATTAGACAATCTTGTTTTATTGCATTTCGTCTTTGATAATCCAGTGATATAGATCTCCTGTCATTACTATAAAAAGATTTCAACACCATCAATTTGCTACAAATCCCCTGTTGATGTTTTTATTGCCAACACAACCAGCTGATTGATCAGCTGACAGCTAACAGCTGACAAATTCAGGTTTCATCAAACGAGGGGATAGAAAGCAAATCATGGGATTAGCTTTAAACGATTCTTGCGGTGCTCCTATATATCCGAGTATTTGTCAAGTGTACATGTGTGCTGCTGAGGCTCAGTCACTTGTATCAAATTCATCTGCCGCTGTTTTTTCTGTATTCCTGCAAGCACAAGTGTGGATGCTGCTCTGACATGAAAGATGTAAGAAAAACTCCTTGATCTCAGTACTAGTGGGGCATGGCAATGACAGAAAGACGTGAGCTGAAGTACCTGAGCAGCATTACTGCAATGCCCATGGGGGTGTCAGTAACTAACTGGACGTTCTAGCTGAAGGTAATTTGGTGTGGATTTCAATTTCGCTCTCTTTCACCTTTTCTGTAGCTCTTAACTCCTCCCCTGCAAAGCAGCAAGCTGGACTGGAAGACACAACTAGTTTAGATGCAATTTGACCTTATCTACTGCTGTACAGCAGCAATGGTTCAGCTCAGGATGTCCCACTGAGCCCTGTCCTCAAAAACCAGAATAAAATTTGAGACTCTAACTCCCAGCACTAGAAGGCATCAATAACAGAAGTGCCTTATGTGTATTTGCAAAAGAGATAAAATGTCTGAGAGTGTGAAATCTGTAAGTCCTAAACCAGACAGACGTACTCTCTCTGTGTTACTCTCCAGACAGGCAATGGCAACTCTACAGGTCTCGTCAAACTATCCCATAAAATGACATTGACTTTGAAGTACCTTGTTGCACAGATTAGCAGAATTAATATGATGAAAGACAGACATGTAGACAGACTGACAGACAAACAAGGGGAAAATAAACAATAAAAACAAACTTGTGGAGAGCTTGGAGAGCTGAGATAAAAAAAAAAAAAAATAACCAGGAAAGGTGCTACACTCCAGGAAGGGAATGTAGGTATGCTAAATAGTACATAGAAATATGCTTAAAATGCTGTGTGAAAAAGAATAATCAGATTTTTAAATAGTCTAGTTTCTAACAGTCACTTCTTTTATTCTTATAAATCATTGTCCAAAAAAGTGCTTAACACATATTTCAAAACTTATTAAACAAGAGTTATTGTAGCGACCCTGAAAAACTGTTGAGTTTCTTTAACATGCAGGTAAAAATGATGACCCAACGGGATCAGTCTTTGCTAATTCATCCAGTTCTGCTATAGATCCCTGAAGTAGTATACCACATCCCTTACATTTTATACAAGTCTGACATCATGTGATAAATAGTACTGGAAAAAAAAATTAATGGATCAATTAGCCATCCGTAGCTCCTTGTCATCTGTGTGCATTTTCAGCTTTTTATAACATGAAAGCCATAAAAATGACAAGGCCCGTTTTATAGATATTTATGGGTAGATGGTCCGTCTAGAGAAAGAACTGCTTCCTGCCATCTAGGATAATATGGCTTACATTTAGCAAAACCTACAGTTTAGACTTTTCAGTATTCATAGAAATACTATGCACACAGCATGCATCAACAGAAGGGATGGTTTTTAATAACTGTAATAAATGAAGTATATAATTTTATATATCTTATAGGTATGAGTGTGTATATATATGTGTATGTACACCTGTACAAATTTTATTTTATTTCTTCCCAAATAAGGAACAATTTACAGTGTCTGAGACAGAATTCAGCCATGTCAGAGTATTTCTTAATGGTTAAATAAATCAATTAGCCTCTGATATGACTGAGTCATTACTTAGACAACATTTCACTGTGGACAAATGATTTGTTCTCTTTTCTTTATCACTGTGAATGTGATAAAGACCGGGGAGGTGGGGGAATGCAGCAGGGAGCAGGGAGCTGCACTGATTCTGGATTCCTCACTCACACTAAGTTGCTGATGCCTGAAAACAAGCAAGCAAAAGGTAAGTTGTTTCATCTGTATTCTACAGCTTGAGTAACACTCATAAAATTTAATAGAAGATCCAGGCAAGGAAAATTAGTTGTTAAAAAGCAAAGGGAAAGGGGCTGAGTAGGCAAGTCTCCTTCAGACAGACCTCAGTACAACTCTCAGTGGTTACTGACTCAATCTACAGCAAGAAAAGTAGTTTCTTGAATGGTAAGAATAGTCCTTTTGACATCTTTCTTGTATTTACAAAATCAAAACAGCCTAAGCATTCAACCAAGCAGCTTTATTTTGGTCTATTATATCTCCCAATTAAATCAATAATATCTTTATGATTAGTATAACTTCTCAATTAGACTCTCCTATATACATTCTTACCATACAGAAGGCATTTGTGAGAACAGTTGAAGAGCCAAGATGAAAACTGACTGAAGAAGTCCCCAAATTAATATTAAAAAAATGTAAAACTACAGCAGCATCTTCCTCCTTGAGCTGTCTCTCATTTTCTGTTGGAGGTGTACCTGAGCAGTCCCACGGGCTTAAATAGGTGGAGTTTCCTCCTCTGGCTTCCCTGACAGGTTATTATTGTGCAGTGATTCCAACAGCTGACAGTTTTAAAACTGCCAAGTTGTATTAAAAAACAGATAGGTATTTTATGCCTCTAATTTTCTTTCACTACAGTGCAATTCATCGTCTTATTTTCCAAACTGGAAATGATCATTGATTATGGCTGGGGGAAGGGAGGAGCTGGGAGGGTCTCGGGAAGCAACAAAAGACAACGAGCAGGTTAAAAGGATAATAGACAGAAATGAATGTGAAATATCAGTTGCACAATTGGTATCTCTCAGAGGAACCCTGATAAGGAAAACTGCTTAGAAAGCACTTTGAAATCTTCCAGTGATAGCACAAACTGTTATTACTATTAAAATTTCCCTCCCTCCTGCAAAGGATGGCTTAGTCACTGGAAGTGAAGATGACTCACTGAACGGGCATGTGTTTGGGCCTGATTGCAGGCATGGAGAAACCTCAGAAGATCCTTGGCTTTAGTGAGGAAACTGAGGAAGGAATTGTTGTGCCAGTGCTGCTGTTCTCCCAGTGCCCCTTGCACATCCCTGGAGAAAAACATGGGGTCTCAAAAACTGCCCCAGCAAAGCTTGGTGGTTTTATTTCAACTATTGCATGCCCTCAGGGCTGAAGCAAAGCACCCAGAAGAGAAGAAACCCGGAGCAGGGCTTCTCCCAGGACAGGTCCTCCGGCACTCAGGCCAGGCGAGCTGCTGAGACCCCGACGGTCTCATTTTGGATGCAGGCTTGGACTCAGCCGTCAGAGGACGACTTAGCCAGCTTGTGACAAATGGACATTAGCAATAGGCTCAAATAATCCTTCCCAGGGCTCTCCCAACCCTTGCACTGATGTTTTTTCCTGTGTAGCAGGCACCTTGCACTGGTGTGCATGAGCTGCCATCCCCATGCCAGCTTGGGCACAAGCCTTGTTCAAAAGCAGCATTGCTCCCGCTTGGAAAAGCAGGTTAGGATGTGCTAGCTAAAGGTCAGGTACTGAGGGTGGCCTGAAGGACTTAAAGGACCAGGAGGTATTTTGGGAGACAATGAGGGACCTTGTGGTGAGAAGTAGTTCAGGTCCAATGTCTGTACCCAGGCAGGCAACTAAATGAGACTTTCTTTGGTATTTGGCAGCTGTTAGACAGAGCTGGCCAATACTCTGTGTGAATGCATTAATAAAATATGCCCTGGTATTGCGAGCAACGATGTCAGCAAGTTATTGTTCTTTAAATGCTGCAATAACATTCATGCATGAGGAGAACAACACGGAACAAAGGTTTCACCCTTGGCCAAGGCCATCCTTGCTCTGACTTCCCTGATAAAAGAGGACATACAGCAAGCTTGAATTGTGCCTGGTATGTCCAAGTGCTTTTGGCTTTTTTTGATGGGAGGAGGAATGTGACTTACGTAAGAACAAGAAAACTACATACCCTCTTGCAAACTAATAAGTACATTGTGTGCTGAGACAAAGGCTGCAGGAGGAGGAGGCAGCAGGCATAGCTGGGATCTTCAGTGTCCTTGGCCATGCTTCTAACACGTCCTTGACCACGCTTTTACAGGCCTGTATAAGCTAAACACATCTTAAGAAATCTGCAGCTGCAAGGATGGCTGAAGCACAACGCTGGAGGAGCAGAGTGTAGCTCTGACAGGGCTGTCCTGAGGGCACCCTGCAGGGCAGGTTGGAGAAGCTGGTGTCCTCGCTCACCCTGTGGACCATCTGGGTGTGTGAATCACACAGCAGTTTGAGCTCACCTTCAGCAGTGCTTAGGGTGTCCTCACAGGCGAGCTCTGCTCCTGTCCCCATAAGCAGATAGAGATTGGGAGAGAAAGGAAACGTTAAAACTCCTTTGTGGGGGAGGAAGGGAGGATGCACAGTCCCGTGGGTGCAAACGGGCTATTCTGCAGGATTCTCATCACTCATAAAAGTGACCATCATCTGCAGTTTTTTTGCTTGAGAGCATTAATCCCAATAACAGAATAAGCAGAGGACACCTTACTTTGCATTTTTCAAAGTAGGAATGACAATATGCACATGAATAATTATTTGAGAAAAAATACAGGGAGCTTTGCCAAAACGCTACACGCACTTTAATCCACACAACCAAAAAGTATTGCATTCATCAGTGCTTTCATGATAACACGCTTTCCTATGCTTGAGCAGCTAAAATACATTGTTACATCTACAAAAGAATTGGTGACAGTTGTTTTGCACCATATTTCCTACACTTTGTCTGACAGATCATTTCTCACGAAGGTGCTTGAGCTGATCCAGGCATTTACACATACATATGAGACGACAGTAATTCCATATTGCAAAGTGAATTCTACCTCCCATGATTACCTATAGTGTCTGAAAATTAAATGTGTTTGAAGATGAGGAATGTAACACACTGCATTATGGTTCTTCAAACACAAAGCTGATGCAAATCTTCATCAGCTTCGCTTTAAACACCAAAAGAACATAAAACTGCCACCCAGAAGCAGTACCTGTCTTTTTCCTCCCTTAACCGGCTAGATGTTGAAAGAAAATAAAATTCACCAGAAATTAAAATATTAAAAAATGTTGAAAGGAGGGAAAGATATGAAAAAAAATCTTTGCAGATACCTCTCAAAAGCAAATGCTTTACCTACATTTAGTGTCTTGTGTGAGGTAGTGTTTTTGAAGTTTGCAATGTAATTTACTTCTAGGTCACATCTGTACCAACCAAAAGGCTCAACCAAAAGTCTTTCTAATCTGAAAAGCTGTGTTCTCGGGACATCAGTGTCCTCATGAAGAAGAGAGGACATTCTGAGGGAGGACTCACGAAGAGGACTGCCTGACAGAAACCCCTCCCCAGGTTTGGTCACTCTCAGGCTTTGCAAGCAGAGAAGTGGGGAGGAACACAGCTGCTGTGACCACTGCCCTGGTTCTGCCAAGCTCAGGAAATGGTTGCAGCAGGGGGGGGTTCATGTCTTGTGTCACCGGCCATGTAGTGACATGCCCCCGAGATGGGATGCACACAGTGCCAGTGCCATTTCCTTTTCGATTCAAAGAGGCAGGGAGTCCTCAGGGAGGGTCCATATGTCATTACGGAGAGCCCCGTGACTCTGAAATACATTTCTGGCAAATGCCATCACCACCATTGCCATCATGGTGACACCTGCAGAACAGGCCTGGGAGACCTTTCTTGGTGAAGACAAGCCTTGGAAGAGACCTGTGGTGGGTCTGATGAGACCTGAGAGAATCACAGAATCACAGAATCACAGAATGTTAGGGATTGGAAGGGACCTCGAAAGATCATCTAGTCCAATCCCCCTGCCGGAGCAGGAACACCTAGATCAGAAGCAGTCATCCATTTGTCACTCTCCTGAAACTTCATTAACAGGGGAATTAAGGGAAAACAGCTTTAAATTTTTCATCACAGACCACCAAAAGATCACATGGGCATTTCTGCACTGGTACAGGAAGGGTAAATAAAAGTAACAGTGACTTTCTTCCTCTTTCATCCCTTGCCATCGTAATGAGACTACAAAAAATACCCGTCCTACTGAACAGCTTCTTCTGTAGAGTGATTTAGTGTTGTTGCATAAGGCACTTGGAGATAGTAATTGGAGCCTGAATGCTGCTATACAATTTATATGCCCTCTTCAAGGCCATAATTAACCAAATTAACCAAATCCTGATTTGGGGGAAGAGGGAGAAGCCTTTCATGACACTGCCATGACTTTGCAGGGAGCGTGGCAGTCCCCAGCTGCAGTTTATTTGCTTTAGGGTGAGACGCGCTGGGGGGTGAGGAAGGACTGCCAGCAGTGAATGACGGGAAGTTTGATTCCTGTCACTTGGCAAATTTCCCAAGTCTGAATGCAGGCCTGCCCCACACAGGGACACTCAGCCAGGGCTAGGAAAGCATGCAAAAGGAGAGAGGCAAAGCGGCAGAGAAGCAAGAATTAGGATAATAAGAAGTGAAGTACCCTGTGCCCCCGGGGCACTGGCAGGGGGATAGCTCTGCGGAGGGCACAGGGCTCGGGTGTGCTTCCCCTGGGCTTGGGGAGGGGGTCATGGTGGCCCCAGGCGGGTGGCTCTATGGGCTTCCCCTGCCCACCCTGAGCCTGGGAGGCTTCGCTGGGGACTAGCAAAAATGCCACTCTTCTGCTGAGTTTGTTCTGCTGAGGAGGAAGAGCGTGTGTGTGGTCTCCTGGCTTATGAAACGCTCAGCGTTTTATTGCTTCTTAGCTTTAGCATAACTGAATTGCAGCAGCTTGTCTGCCGTCCAGGCCAAGCGTGCCTCAACTTGCATAAAAGGAAATTAACACTGGGGGTTTCGAGCTAAGACCATTTCTATACTAGGGTAAAACTGAAGCGTTTTGACACATTCAGCGAATTTGTGCTGTAATCTAAACAGCGGGAAAGAACTCCCTCCTATTAACCCACGAGCAGCTCATATCCAGTGCAACTATGATTTCTTCCTCCACAGAAGGGACTGAATCCTCTCTCCTTAAAATTTTGCCACTGGCACCAAGAGGCCAGGAATCCCTGAGGATTTCAGCACACGTTCATGCAAACTCATGAAACATCATCTTTCCTTATTGAGAGCAAGCCCTCAGCTAGGCTGAAGTATTCATGAAGAGTAAGTCTGGAGGGAACACAAGGAGCTTTGCTATGATAAACCACTGCAGCTGGACTGCCTGAGCTGTGCTGAGCATTAATTGACCTTATTTAGTTTATTTCTTTATGTTAGGAAAGGCTAATGAAGCTCACCTAAGGTAAAAACTATAGCAGTGAGCTATCTTCATTAAGCAAATCTATTTTCAGAGGAGTTAAAATGTATGAAACTGTAAAGTCACTGACAGAACATAACCCAAAGGGCAGGCTTCATTTTCTTCTTTAAGATACTGATTGTGGCTGTTACTGTTCTTAAAAAAACAGTCAGACGCCAGTAAAAAGCCAAACTGCATTACAATTTTACAACTAAATTACCAAAATGATCCTAAAAAAAAATTACCTTATTATTTGCCAATAAAGCAACAATAGTTAAAAGTAATAATAAGCTAATTATTTTTGCGACAATGCCAGATACAAATCTAAACCTACCCGTTTCAGAGTACCGCATTTGAACAGCGAGGAAAAGGTCATGCAATTATAAACAATCTGTTCCTGTGGAAACTTATCCTAGCTGGAAAAGAAACTAGTCATGCCTCGCTACATGGGATGGGGGAACACTCTGTCTTCAGCTGCCCCATGAAGGGTGAGTAAGCTTGTGTTTTCTGCAAACCTTTGAGGTCCATCTTAAGTACGATACTAGCAGGAGTGTAAGTTTTCCATGAAGCATGTCTACTCCTATCCTGTGGCTCCTGAGGGTTTCAGCTGCAAGTTAGAAGCTCACACTGCCAGTGCTCTTCTGGGGAAGGAGATGTTTAAACTCCAGAGGGAGAGTGAAGAGGTAGAGCCCAGATCCTGTTGTCAGCCCACTGACACGGTGAGCTCCTGCACAAAGAGGGACCTATCTCCTGACAAGTAGCTTGATGGCACTGTTATACAGGTACAGAGCTGGAGTCTCCTGAGGGATCCAGCACCTTTGTCCAACAATTACAATCTGCTAACTGATCAACAAGGACTTTCAGCCAGACAAGTGTCACACAGACTCTTAGCGGTGGGGTTTGTAGTAAGATCCCCCCAGCATTCAGGCTATGATTGACTACCAGAAAGAAATATAGAATGCTTAGAGGAAAGTAGTTTTTTCTGCTAACATAGATGTTATGGTCGTGGCTTAGGGTCTGCCTGAAGCTGCAAAATGTCTTTCAAATACCCACTCCTTGCTGCTTCAAAATACCTTCCCAGACAATCAGTGCTAGTGTTTTGACATCTGACTCCATTAAACACATCTCTGGGTGCAAGTGCGTGCTGTCTGATTCAGCTTTACTGCCTTCAAAAAGAGAGCACAAGCCAAACTTACTGGCTTTCTCTGGACTCACCTCTTTGCAGGTGACAGTAGAAGGGGCCATTCTGGAAGAGCTATAGGTTGATGTCTTTGTTGCAAAACTGGAGACAAGGTTCCCTGAGGCAGAGTGGAGCAATGAAGCCTGGTTCTAGCCTGGCTCAGTCTGCTCACCAACAGATTGCTTCAAGGCTGTTTTTGCATCTTTCATCTACAACCCCTAAATCAGGCCTTGTTCAGTAAAAGTACAGCATCAACTCTTCTAGTACCACCCCAAGAGCTGACTGCCAACCTCTCCTAGCTTTATCAGTCTAGCTCTTTCAGTTTTCCTTCCTCAGTGCCAATGCAGTATTCAGGCTTTACCTGGAAGTGGTTGCCTTTAGCACTCAAGGTGGCTTTTGATATTTATCTTCTTTGAGCTACTGTCTCCTTCTACCACTTCCCTAATTCAGGTGAGATATTAGTCATGCATATCATGATCAGTTCCTAGAGACATGTCCAGGTACAGGTGAAGTATTCATGACTTATCTTGGGTTGAGGGGTTATCTCAACTATTCAAAGCACTTTCTTGTTGTTACATCATCCATAAGTCCGATCCTGTATGCTACTAATTACATTTTACTTGTACATATTTTTACTAACTACATGTTATTAAGCAATCTCTACCATTACTTTGGCTTTTCGTAGAGATTACACAATACTTACATATTATAGGTGATGAACATCGTAAAAGGGCCTTTAGTCCAAGCAACTTCCACTCCATTCCACCAAAGGCACAGGACACTGCAGTGCCATGCTGACTGACTGCTTCAGAGACCAGGAGATGATACCCGTGAGAGCCACAAGTCTGCAAACACTGATCTTCTGCTTTGATAACTGCTCTGTGGCTGCTGAGACTGGTGTTGTCTGAATTCAAAATGGAAAGGAATTACTTCTTCTCTCGTGTTTAAAAGTTACAAGAAATCATAACAGATTTTCAGCAGAATCAAATGCTAATCATAAATAGAGGCCTGAGTACATAAGCCTAGTTACTGTACAGGGCTGTTTCTCCAAGATTATGAAGTGCAAAAAGCAGTCATACCACTTGGCTCCAATTCTAAGCTAAATTACTCCAGCAAATACTGCTTCATGATCCTGAATCTGCTGACATATTTATATTGTTTCCTGTGTGGTTTCTAATGTCCTTTTTAAGCAAGTTGAAAAAACTGACACACACACAGCTGGAACTAAAATACTTTTATATTTTACATTTAAAATGCAAGAATACTGAGAGGAGAAAGAAGAGTTACCTTCAAAAGTTTGTTTGTGAAACCTTGGCTTCCTGAAGTGAAACTGTTTGGGGCTGCTGGCAAGGCGTAAGGGATGGGGAGGGTACCCTGGAGCCAGAGGAACAAAGAGGGCTGTGCTGCTCGACTGTCCTGCTGCATCCCTCTGCACCCAAGAACTGGGTCTCTTCAGTCACGTTTGACTAGAAGGTACAGATTGTGTCAAGTCACTTTTTTTGGCATTTTAGGCCAGCTCCATGATGGCTGGAGACCAAGCCCAGCTTCAGGGCAGGTGCAGACAGTGGGTACGTTCCAGGCACCAAACCCACCAGCACCCCACTACCCTCCACAGGCTGTGGGTGCAATTTATGCAGAGTTATACCAGTTATGCCTTTAATACTAACAGCTACAGCAATATGCATTTTCCTTGGGGTGCAAGAGGTACAGGTCTTGGTAGGTCATAGGATGCCAGCTCCCAGGCACCTTGCTTCTTCACTAGTCCTCTAATATCTCTGTTAATATTAACTCTGTGTAACATCTGCAGCTATGTATGCATGGTTCATAAAACCTATTGGTGACCATATATTTAGTGAACTCAATCCCAAACTAAACTCTTGGTTTACTTGCCATTTCTTTTTATCATTCTCATTTCCTTTTCCTGTGTATGCAACCATAGCATGTCCCAAGGATTAATACTTTCAAAAAGCTGTGGTATATATCCTAGGAGTTCCAACAAGGGGAGCTGTATTGATTTGATGCATATTCAGGAGGCAAACGGGTAAGAGGAAGAAGTATTTGGCTCCTGAAGACCCCAGTTTTTCAGACATTGCAAGATCTGGTCTTCCCAGCTGGCAGGCAGAGCAGTTGGGGCACTTGCGTGACATAGTCATAAAACAGAGCTGTTAGGCAGAATTTCAGTATTTTCAGCAGCATAGCCACAAAAAAGAAAACCCTCCTGAAGAAAAAGGAACACTTTTTTTTTTTCACCAACTTCATCTACTAGTAACTATGCAGTCCTATCACGTAAGACTATTTCCAGTTTTAAAACTTACTAAATAATGTTCACATGTCAAATTTTCAGCACTTCAGAAAGACCCTGGGTTGTGCCATCTTTGTTTTTATGATCTTCAGAAGCTGGCTAAGTCACCAAGGTGGCAATCTGAAGGGAAACTGTCATTTCTTTGAGCCACTGCATCCAATGTAAGTGTGCGAACATGACTTTTTGAGGGCTCTCAGAAGGAAAGAGGATAAGGATAATGCTCCAGATATAAAAAAAATCAGGGAGCCTCTCTAAAGTACCTCAAGCACATGCAAAGAAGGAAAGGACTGTTAAAGCCCAGATCAAGAAAATGCTGACATTATAGTGAAAAAGCAAAATAAACAGAGATAAAACCTAGAAGCCAGAATGAGAAAGAGAAAAAACTGCTTGCATGTATATAAAAAAAGAAAAATAAAAAAAAGCAAGCGCTTGAGATCAACACTATAATCAAAACTGTTTGAAGATCATGAGATTTGCTGCCTACTGGCACTGGTCTTTTTATGCATCATCAATTGCAAAAGTTGAGAATTATTTTAAGAATAAGCTGCAAACCTTTTTTTTCCCTCTACTTTCCTGATGGGACGCTTGCTTGTTTTTCAACATAATACTGCAGCAGGTAAACTGAATAACTCCCTTACACAGTGACTGGTTTTGACATGTATTAGTTACTCTAAAACTATTCTCCTGTCAGCTCAAGAATTGTGTGTGCAGGTTACAAAATTAAATTCATTCATTAAATGTCCCTGTCACTCACTGATGTGGAATTTCTCAAAGAGAAATTCCTTAAAAACAGAAAGAATGAAGTTCTGTGCCAAGTTACTGCTTTATTTCCATAGCAACTATGTGCCAAATAAAAAAGGTAAGTATTGTCAATGTGAAATGCTTCTCATCTTAAAAAGTTAGGCTCATCGTAAAGGGACAGTGGAAACAGCAACATTTCTTGTTATCATAGCCAGTCTCATCATGAGACATCTCCTACTTCATAGGATCCCTGTACTGATCATAAGAATAGTCCTTCAGAACTGGACCAAAGCCATCTAGTCAGGTATCTGATGGTGAACAACAGCAGATATAAGAAAGGTTAGAAAAGCACAAAAAGCACATATAGATACTCTCCCAGAATGTTCTCCCATCCCAGGCAACAGAGGAGACCATCATTTCCTGAGCCAGAGGTGCATGTGTAGTCTGAGTATTAAATAGGCTTTGGTTGTTATGTTTTGGGGTTTTATTATTATTATTATCATGAATTTGTCTAATCATTTTTTTGAATCAATGTAGATTTTGAGTACCTAGAATATCCCCAGACCTGGGTTCTACAGCTGAGCTGCTGCCTGCTGATTTCCTTGGATGGTCCCTCTTATTTTAGAAGAGCAAATTGATCCTTTCTTATTGATCTCCATCCCATACATGATTTTATATCTCTCATATCTCCTCTGAATAATTTTTTTTCATAGCTAGAGTCCTTGTATGTTTGGGGTTTTTTGTATTGAGCCTATTTTATACATATGATTGTCCTTGTCCCTCTACTATGCTCCTTTTTTGGTCCTATTTTTGATATGTGTGTGTGTGTGTGTGTATATATATATATATATATATATATAGTGATATGAGGTCTAAAAATGTCTACAGCATTCAAGATATTTTAGCCTAATATCGGTTTATGGGTTGTTCTCCCTTCTTTCCCTAGTAATTTGCTTCATATTGGCTGCCATTCAGCATTGTGCTGACGTTCCTATAGAACTTGCTATTATAAATTCAGAATCTCTGTACTAGTTGATAATAGCTTTTTCAGAGTCTGTACTGCATATATTGAATTAGGATTTCTCTTGTGAACTCTTTTTATATTTTCATACATTCTCTTCCCCCGCTCTGCCATGTTACTCAGTCTCACAAGATGTTATAGAAACTTTTCACATTTTGATAGCTTTTGCTTTTTCCACCAGGAAGAGTTCAGAACAGTCACTGAAGTTTATCACTTCATTTTTCACCCCTTTTCCATTAATTTGTGAATGTAATGAAGAGCAGGGCTCCTCAGACAAGTCCCTGAGAAAAGTAGCTACTTATTTTTTAATCATTTGTATATCCGTGTCAGCCCTGTCCATCTCATCCCAATCTTATTTTCTTTAAGACCCTTCGGTGAATGATCTTGCCAAGGGCCTTTCAGGAATCCAAGGAGACCATATCAGCTGCATCTCCCATATCAACATGCTTCTTCATTCCTTCAGAGAACTCTGATAGATTTATGACGAATGAATTCCCTTTACAAAACCAGGAAGAATCTTGCCCAATGTATCACATTTGCCTATACATGCTATAATTCTGCTGCAATTTTATTGATGTCCAACACTGGTCTGTAATCTTTTAAAATCCCTGCAACTCCTTTCAGTAACAGGGATCACCTTTTGGCTACCTTTCCATTTCTCTGGTNCCAAGGAGACCATATCAGCTGCATCTCCCATATCAACATGCTTCTTCATTCCTTCAGAGAACTCTGATAGATTTATGACGAATGAATTCCCTTTACAAAACCAGGAAGAATCTTGCCCAATGTATCACATTTGCCTATACATGCAATAATTCTGCTGCAATTTTATTAATGTCCAACACTGGTCTGTAATCTTTTAAAATCTCTGCAACTCCTTTCAATAACAGGGATCACCATTTGGCTGCCTTTCCATTTCTCTGCTATCCAGGTTATTGGTTGCAGGTGAGAGATAAGTGGCTGAACACTACAACTAGTAGTTCAGCTATTTCACATTTGCATCTCTTTAGAGCTCCCAGGTGAAAAATGTGGTCCTGCTGGCAACTGTCTGTTAACTCTCCATGCTGTGGCCACTTTGGACAATCTGTCTTTTCATGAGTTTGCCATTGCTAAGGCTCAGGCTTCCAAAACCGCTTCAGGTTCAGGACATTCTGAAGCCATTCTTTATTCCTGTGAAAGTAACTGAAGTGAGAGTTGGGAAAAAGCCAGGAGAGGAAAATAACGTAAGAACCTGTCACTGGAAGACCATGTCAGAATGCTCCTTTCAAAGGCTGGACATTTAAAACCTCCTTATCAGACGTCCCATGTTGTTCCTTGAAAAGCTGTGTGGATCAGCAGAAAAGAAAAGCAAGAGCCTGTGTTCACAACAGTGTTTCTTTTTCTGTCTGCACTACCCTGGTTCTAAAGGAATGAATAAACAAAAGATCATGGTGCACAGGCATGCTTTTTTTTAAGTAGGATGAGCTTTCATGAAATAAAAGTTTCTGTAACAAAGGCTTTTAGACACTGGGGCTTTTTTATACATTGCTCACATATAATTTAGTAATGAGTAGTTACTGATGTAGTTAGGCAGTTGTGGACCCAGTTACCCAATTACTGCAACTGACTGCACAAACAGAGTAATTGCACAGCAGACATGCTCATGTACTTTGCATTCGTGCTTTTGTAAGCCTAGTGTTACCCTTTCAGTGCTATGCCAGAGTGGGGACAGTTCACCTTGTTTATTATCACCTTTGTCCTCAAGGAAGTTTTAGCACATGTTTTGGGGAGAAAACATTCTGGGTTTTCATGGAAGGCAGTTAACAGTGGAACTATCACAAGGTATCTGGCAAACAGGAACATTAATTCTATCAAATTCAGATGTCATTGAAGTTAAATGAGCTTCTTGTTCTGAAAGTTCTCTTTTGTGATAATTCTGTTCCTTATAGATGGTGAAAAGTCATAGCAGCCTCATCATCCAGAAATTTGCATGCAACTGAAATAAATCCACAGTGAAAACTGAATTTTCTCCTTTGCCTTAGTGGAATATTAGAGTTTAGTGCATGCCACAAAATACAAACCCAGGTTTAACTCACAACAAATTTCAGCATTCTTCATGTTATTCCTCTTGACACTTAGATTTGGTGTGAGAAGAGAGAGGTGCATCTGTCATGTCTGTGCCTGTGCAACAGCAGTATAGACAATTAGGCAAATTTTTCTTCAAGATGCAAGTTCATGTGCAAAGCTAAATAATAAGAGCAAATTGTATGGGCAGTTGCAAATAAATCAGATCAAAATTTCACGCCAAACAGGAGTGGGGTACATATTCTTCCACAAACTGAAGCAATGAGTTTCCCTTCACGCTTATGTTTATGACTGTGAATTGTTGTATAGGAATTCTAATGGCTTGGAATAATTACTGAAAGAAATGGTACTGCAGGAAAGGAGATATTCTTTGTGGATGTAGCAAAGCTAAAATCACAGATTGTTGTAAATTGCTTGTACCTTATAAGCAAAAAATATACAAGAGAATTTTTGCCTTGATACAGCAGTATTCCTACAGCGTTAATTTTCTTCCTGTTAATCTCCTGGATTTCCACAGTGTGTAGCTCTCTTCCATTTGTCCCTTATCTTAAAAAGTAGTTGATCAAACTCCAGGACCATGTTCATCTTGCTGGAGGCAATCAGTTAGGACCCCCTGTCAAAGCCACAGCTGGTTCCTAGCAGACGTGTGAGTAGCTTGTCAGCCTGTGCAAGTAACAGCACATGCCTTCCAGAAGATAATGACACTGATCTTAAACTGGAACTGGGTTTTGTTTGGTAGAATAACACATGGAGAAACAGATTACACCATAACCAAATAGTATGATATTTCAATAAATGATTCAACTTCAGGCCTATTTTTGGTTTTGTAGACTGTTAGCACAGCAGCTGCTTCTAATACAAGCTCCAGTTTATCTGTGCCTTCCCAGTACTTAGAGGTTTGAATACTCCTTTTGAATTTAGTCCCATCTCTATTTTTAAAAGCTCATTTATCAGATAAATGCAGCTGAAAGACCAAGAAACCTCTAGGCTTTGAATGGATGGATTAGATTAAAGTGTTGGGCATAAGAAGTTAAGATGTTTTTCAATTATATACAGCTTCCCCTGCACATCAGTGTTTTCAACACTTTGTCATATTTAGAATCTGTTTAGCTGCAGTATTATTAGAAACACTAGCTAAATGTTACTTATGAGAGAAAAACAAAATAATGTTACCAGTTTGTGAGCCAGAAATGTCTACCTCCTACTGAATGAGGACTGTCAAACAATAAAGAGCTCTTTGAAATCTATAAAAAGACTCCTGTAGCTAAGTATGTTCTACATCAAACCTCTGTAATTCCCAACAAATTTGAAATGTAAAATGGATAAAGAACAAATGAAGACTAAGCTCAGAGTAATTGTTAAGTACAGGTCAGAGATGGAGATATTTCATTCCAGGAACGATTATCAGGGTTAAGAAACTTTGTATTTGGGTTGAGATACATTTCTAAGGATGAGCTTTATTCTCTTGCACTCCCAAAATTGCTGCCTACCCCTGAGCAGCTGCAGTGGCCCCAGAAGGGAACCGCAAAGGCCAGAGGCTTTTCTGCACAAGTGCTTTAGGAAGAGAAAGTGTTATCAGGCCTGACAAGGCTGGAGTAGCTTAATGGGAAACTGAGACAACCATCTGCTGGAAGGGAAGTTCAAACCCAATGCGGTGATCTCTTCTGAAACTGGGAAGTAGAAAAAGAGCAGCAACAGACTGCTGAAGCTTGAGACACTGCCTTGCAATAAACAGGGAGCTTATTAAAAGCAGACAAGTTAATATCTTGGAAAGAAGCAAGACAAGGAAGGCTTTCCCTTTTCTGAAGCCTAGGTGTCTCAAGCTGGAATTAGACATGTGGACGTGGTCTCTGCCTGTACGTGATTTTGACTGTTAAGATTGATGTTTAAGCCAATGCACAACTCCTGAGCAATTGAAGAGTTCATATTTTTTACTTGCTTTTGAATTGCTGAGTTCTAGACTATAAAGGTGGTAGACAATGGTGGTGCCTCTCTAATAAAGGGTGTCCTTTTCTTTAGAGAAAGGGAATGGAACTGGAAGCTCACGGGAGGGGTAATTTTGAAACTATTTTTCACTATCTCCATACTAAATCTTCAAAACTATGGCAGGAAGAGAGGCAAGATCATAGCAACCTCTCTCCTTTTTGGATAGCACTGTGTGAAGTGCAAGCCAGAGGAAAATATGGGCGAGAGAAATGGAAGACGGGAAAGGAAAATGTTGAGCAGATTTTGAAAATTATCCAACTAATGTCTTGACTATGAAGCAGAGGCTGTAAGTAGATGGGCCTTTGGGTAGAAAATTCTTCTTACAAATCAGAAAGTCTGTGCAAGCAATCTAAAAGGAGAATAATGGTATTGGTCACTCATCATGCTCTGAGACTGACTCATTTCAAAACACTGATTACAGCCCAAAACTGGAATTCACAAATCAGATAAGAAAGTGTCATTTTAGCCGTTCAGTTTCTGATCTTAGCCATTCTCTTTCTGCACAACCAAGAACAGTTTTATAAGCTCATGAAGTTCCACTGTATATAGTTACCCATCCTGTATAGTGAATTTTCCCTATAAATTATACCATGCTTCAGCCGATTTGACAGCTTACTACCTAAGACTGAAAGTTGTGTGGTGTACAGCAGCCCAACAAACAGCCCGACCACCGCAGACCTCTGTGAAATGTCTCTCTATTTGGCTTTTAAATCTCACCAGGCATCTGTGTACAGAGGTCAGGCTGAAAACATCATTTTGCATGTGGGTCTCTTTTGCCTCCTCTTCTGTGTTTGGCCTCCCAGTTGACACAGAAACCATGAGAGGAGAAGACAGTCCTTGCATCGAGCACAGAGTGACCAGGGACAACAAAGCCTGACCAGTCACTATCATGTGTCACTCTTGGACATCCTCGGCTATTGTCCAGTGCAAACCAGTTTGCAGCTCTGAATACCTGAGGTCAGTGTGGTCAGTAACTAAGCCATAAATTATGTTGTGAGAAGATGCTCGAGCCTCTAACAAAGACACGTGGAGAGAATAACACAGAAGACCCATTTTGGGAAGAAGACAGGAGGAAGAAAGAAGCAGTAGACACCCTTCTGTCAGAGGATGCAAAGTCTGATTATTTTTTTTTTAAATTACAGCCTGCAAATTCAAGCACAATAACCCTGAAGTAGAAAACTCCCATGGATTCTTATTTAACAAGCCTGCCTGTTCTCTGCATCCTTGAGGAATTAAGTTGCAGAGTAATTTCTCCTTCCTGGTTCACCTCCAAACATCTGGAAGTTGCACATCACAGGTGCCCGGAGCCATTTGCAGATTCCTAGGAAGATGAGTTTGTCTCAGAAAAGCTTCTCCCCTTTTCTCTTTACCTGTTCTCCCTTGTGCATAAATATGTGTGGTGAATCACAGCAACCCTTGGCACGACTCAGAGGAAGGACATGTTTGTCCAGCAAAATTCAAATAACCTTAAACATACACTTAAGTTCTTGCCCGGATGAAAGCTTTAACCTCTGCTTAGCTCATACCCTGACGAATGAAGTCCATAAGGACTTATACCACCAGTGCTCAGTGATTACGAAACTGTGTAGTCAGACTAACAAAGCAAGTGTTCATCCTGTGCTGAATCTGAAGGAAGCAGGTTGAAAGTTTGTTAACATGGATGATGCTGCTAGAAAACATCCTAATATAATTTTAAACTTAAAAAATTAGGAGATTAAAACTCTGTAATAGCTACATTTGATTATAGGCATTCAGAATGTATAGCTGGTAACCCAGGTGAAACAGTATATACATTGACACTGTATCACCTGTATATTCATTAAAAGCACTTACATTCATTTAAAGAACATATAAATTGCCTAAGCACAGGAAGACTGAAAATAGTCTTAAATGAGTCAATTTCACTGTTTCTTAACTGGTAATAAAACATTTCTCTCTGTTTCTCTATTTCTTCTAGTGTATCAAAACACTTGTTTTATATCTTCAGCCTGCCCCAAAGCCACTAATTTTTCCTATAATTCATCCTCAAAGCAGTTATTAGTGTTTCAATAGATGTCCAAATATAAATAAACAAAAATGTTTAAAAAAAGAACAAGCATCTTTGCTTCTTTTATAATGTCACATTTTTCTTCTTTTTATATTATAACTTCACTATTCACCTCCTAAATTAAATGTGTTTCTTTGAAATATACATATCTGAATTGGGGTCCAGTTCAGTTCCTATTCAAAACAATTAGCAGAATTCCCAATGATGCAAATGAAAGGGAAAATGAGACTCAATTGTTATCTCTCACTTCCAGCCTTAGCTTCCTATTTTCTCTTCCTTCTTAGATTCACTATAAGTTTAGCTTGGTTTCTGAATGAGATCGGGCTTATCTGACCACATTGTCTGTCTGCCCACCTTCACTTTTGAACCCTCTGGCTAAATCTACCTTAACTTGAGAGAGTTACTCGAAGAGATTATGTTTCCACACATTCTGGGGAAATAGCAGAGAAGAGACAGCCAAATCTGTCACCCAACTAGGAGAAAAGTGACAGCGTGAGACAGGCAGTTACCCCCCGTTTCACCCATCTGCACTCTCTCTTGCCATGGCGGTACTTGGGAAGCACATATAGCAAGGTCGGTAGGTGGGTATTAACAAACGCAGAGAAAGATTATCTGGGATGACTGTGACAGCAGTCTTAGGCAGACCGGATGCCAGACTCTGGAAATGAAGACACACAAGTGATAACTCACAAACTGAATGGTATGTAACTTTTTTTTGGGGGGGGGGGGGAGGAAGATCACTTTGGTCATGCCTTGCAGTTCTTGTGCATATCTAAGTTCTGAAGAGAAATCCAACTGAGTCAAATGAGCATTTGGCAGAGCTAAAACTCAGCAGAAACTCTGGGACGTGGCCCACTGGTGGTAAGAGCTCACTTCCGCACAGCGGTTCCTCCCCAGATGTCAGATGAGTATTTCATCAGAGTACCAGCTTATCTCACTCAGGGCAACTGTGAAAGTTTGTATGAAGTCCAACTTCTAAAAGTACCATTTCACCTAATGTTAGACTTTTCACTCTTCCCTCAGCAATAAATTCAGCAAAACTATCATTTTTGTTCCAGAAATGCGATACACCAAATTCCAGGTCTTAAAAATGAAGGCTGCTGTATGTAATATCTTACCAATATAAAAGTAGGACAAAAAATATGAGAATCAAATCCCATGGCCCACTCAGTTGTGGGAATTTCTTTCATTATAATAGCCAGTGCAGCTAATGTAGCCCAGCTACAGCTAAAATTGTTCATATGCATGTTCCATTTGCTTCTTCACGGGTCCCTTGCTATTTAAAAATGCCTCATTTAAAAATGTTTTCCCCATATACTTATCCCACAATCACATTGGCCAGCTCCTTCAGCATCTTCAGGTGAAACCAACCCCATGGTTTCGAGTACATCCAACTTCTTTCAAGTCTCTAATTTGTTTCTCCCCTCTTCACTGAGGCAGGGCTGCCCCTCTCCATCCCAAACCATGCCACTACCAGAGCAGCCTTTGCTTGTGTAGACTGAGGTGAAAAAAGTTATTGAATACTTAAGCCTTTTTTGCTCCATTGTAACTAGGGTTTCTTCTCCACCTGTTGATGGGCTTGCACTTTTCCTGAACTTAGTTTGAAATTAGCATTCCCACAGAGTCTGTCTTGTTCCCATCAGTGCACCTCGGCTCCAGGTGGGCTTTGGTCTTCCTGATTTTAGTACTAAGTACCTAACACTGCTTTATACTACCAGTCCTTGTTTCTACCTCTTCTCCACTCTCTTCTTGTGTGATAGCTCAATGAGAAGCTTCCCCATCTAGCCATGAAGACCTTCTGAAATTCCCAGTCTTCCCACATGACAAGATAGTTCATTCCTGAGCTCTCGGTAAATTGCCTCTAGAAACCAGCTTCCTGGGCACCCTTCCCCTTCACAGCAGCTCCCCAGGGGATCATGCCAGGCATGTCCCTGAACAATATTCTCTTTGCTCCCCTGAAGCTCAGGGTCCTCTGCTCACCTTCTAGCCTTCCTCTGGACCCCAAAATCCAGCATCTTGTGGTTGCTGAAGCCAAGGCTGCCCTGTGTGACCAGAGCTGCCACCAGCTCTTCTCTGCTTGTGAGCAGGTTGGGTCAATCCTTGACCCTGTCCAACTCAGCTGGCACTTCCATGAGGACCCATCGCCTACACAGACTGGAAGCCTCCTGGGTTTCCTGCCAGATGCTGTGTTGCCCTCCCAGCCAGCATCTGGGTGGTTGAACCCCCACCCTGAGGATAAGAGCCTGCAAGCAGAATCCTTCTGCTCATTGGAAGCTTGTGCTAATTCTAAGAGCAAACACCTTTCTGCCATGAGGAAGCAGTGCCTGTCCATACCACCAGGCACTGCCAGCCATGGATGCTATTAAACTTCATAAAACTTTTCATAATAGTTTACATTGAAGAGGCTAGCTGGTCTTCTGTTTTTCAGATTAGTAAGAGCCTTTCTATCAATTACAGTGAGATTTAATACAATGAAAATGATACTTGTTGAAAAATCTGGACCTTTGAACTCCTTTGTGAAAATAACAGGAACATCAAATCAAATTACTGCATGTCAATTGCTGATGTAATTGGAAGATGGTTTACATGCAATACAGCTTTCCAGTTTGTTTCCATTTTTCATTCTTTTCTGGCGTGACACCCATATGTCTTGCCCTGCTCCAGTCAAACACTTATTTCCAGTCAAACACTTATTTTTTAAAATTTTGATACAGCATCTGGGTCTTGGGAGGGAATGCTGGTGGTTAAAAAAAGTAAAAAGTATTGTACAGAGATTTTTTTCATTGTTTTAGAGTTAAATAAGAAAATTACTATGTCTGTACTACGACACTTCTTTTAAGCTCAACTACACTTTGTTCAATCTGTGATTACAAAACCACTGTTTAGTAAAAGCTGAGATCTATTTGAATGCATTGTGGGGGCAGGGAAGAGTTTTCAGCATAGTGGCAATGGAGTCTTATGTCCCTGACAACAATAGCATGTCTGACAAATCTCACTCTGGGATAAAAATGGTATAATTATGGGGAAAAAAGATATATTGTCTTGGCACTGGCAGCAGTTTGTCAGGCTGGGTGGCTAAACCAGTACAGTCTGCACCAGTGAGGCATGGCCTTAATACTAAATTGCGCTACATTTAACGTTTTTATAGCATCTGGAATCTTCACTGCTGAAATTCTTATCCAAAAATGTGGAACTTGATGAGGCTCTTCTCATCTGAAAGACTTTAAGACTCCCTTTTCCACAGGAAAAAAAAGACATCCCTCTACTAAGCCTGCAGATTTGCTGAGTGTGGTACATGTGTGTTTTGAGTAGCTTTAGTCTGTGGGGTCAAACAATAAAGGTGGAGAGTGTAGGTTTTAATGTTAACATCTATATTCTTCCCTTTCTCTACCATTTTTTTTGGCCCTTGAGGATCACACTCTGCAGATTTTCACCGCCAGAAACTCTAATTTTAGCATCAGAGAACATAAAACGAGATCCGTGTTCCTGAAGTAAAGATGGTATAGGAATGCCATTAGTTCTCAGAAATAACTGTCATAGGAATTTAGAAATGGACAAATTTGGCCCATCATGTCCAATATATCCTATTCCAGTTATGGGGATCAGACACCAGTAAGGTTTTCTTTCAGAGCTCAGAAGTTGTGTAAGTGCTTTGCTGTCTTGGTTGCAATAGAGCAAAAGTCAGCAGTCATTGATTATTTTGAGTTTTAAGGAACATGTAGAAATTAAAATATTTTTCCCTAATGTCTTGCTCCTTTGCTTTCAAGGGTCTTGGTGAATAGTGTTTGCCATGCCACCTCTGTAATGTAATCTCTGTTTACAAGGCATTATTTTTTATTCCCTGCCTTTCCCTAGCTGTCTTTTATCTAATCAGGTTTGCACGTTGCCTAAATGCCTGAATGCTGCCAGCAGGAACATGATTCTGCTATCTACAGGGGCACATGATATTCTAAATAATTATCCACCCTCTCCCAGCAAGCCGCTAATATTTCAATTTTAGTTTAGCTTTAGTTTCATCTGTTATTGACAATGGCTATGTCTGCCCAAGGAGAAAGGTTAGGGACTGACCCAAGAGCAATGGACTGGATGGAATTTCCTGCTGTATCAAGTTCTATCTATCATCTCCTATTACAGGCAAACAACCTGCATCTTCCTTTTTTATAATCTTGCCAAGTTCTGTTTTAAAACCATGTAGATTCTGTCCTCGCTTATTTCAATTGTTTTAAAGCAACCAAAACTTTATTGCTCTGATGGTTATAAACTATTCTAGACTTCAATCTGCATTTATTCATGGATAATTTATATTCATTCATTCCTGTGCCAGTATTGCTCTTTAGCATAAGGGGCTCCCTTCCTTCCAGGTGTTCTACCTATTTTGCATTCACCGAGAGTAACCATGACCTCTTTCAGCCTTTGCTTTCTAAGCTGAGCAAGCTGTCTTCTCTGAAACACTTTTCATTACCGTCATCACTTCTCTGCATCTGTTCCAGTCTGAATTCCCCTCTCCCTCAATCATTGATGCTCAGAAGTGCATACAATACTGCAGATAAGGTTTTGGCAGAGACACACACCTGCATGAATGTGTCTCAATTTTTTCTACTATTACCTCAGTCAACACATCTAAGCACTGTGCTTCAAGGAAGCTTCTCATTAGTGGCTCATAGTCAGATTCTGATCAGTTAATACACCCCAAAGCACTTTACTGCCTCTATCATTCCCACCTGGCACTCCCACAATACTTTCCCCAGGATATTTCTGCAGGGAATGGTTTCATTCATACAGGCTTAGCCATCTAAACATTAGTGGCCAGGCTCATCAACTTTAAAGCAGCTGTCTAAGGTAATCTAGGCAGATAAATCCTGCTCTGTGATTCATCCCATCTATCTCCAGTAAATCCCTAGTACTAGCTTGATGTCTAAAATCAAAGGTCATGAAGACTCTGGGACGCATGCACCATATTCCCACGTAAATATCCCTAGGACCTTGGGACCACTTCTCCATCACACACTAGCCGTATAAGTCCCATTTCTGTCCACTGTCTCCCCAGTTCTCTCTGAGCTTACATCATCCTTGGCCAACCCAAACAACCAAAACCAAAGCTCCCACACTGTCAGCCAGGCTTACCCACTGTATGTAAACACTTACCCCCTCCGCCTTGAATTACCCAACATCGAAGAGATACACAAGGTGTACTTTCACAGGTACCATTTAGACTAAGTTACTCCAGATGATAAATTGGGATAGAGAAGGATGAACTGGAAGAGAGCAATGGGGCTTAAAAGGGATACTAGGAAGAAGATAAGGACTAGACTACTGTTCCCTTTCCTGGTCCTAGAACAAATGGATGGACAGACCTAGGCCTGAGAGAGCTTCAAAGTTTGCAGAACCGCTCTGGGGAACCCCTGGAAGCACAAACTATGGGACAGTTTGGGCCATGGCAGCAGGTGGGGTAAGGGGAGCTGCTGAGGAAAATACTTTCTCCTAGACACCAAACAAACAATAAATACTCACTACCATGGCTTTTCTCACTCAGAAACTTTAAAGAGGAAAAGGTTTACAGGAATTTCTTTATGACCTGGGCACAGGCCTTTTCTTCCAGGATCATTTCTCAGATGGTTCCCCAGTGTAGGCATGGGTAGGTCAAGCAGGGCTAGAGCAATGGTGGGGAAACGGCCTCTGACTACACCACTGTGCTCTTTCTCACTGTTTGAAATGGGCAAAGCCAGGACAAGTCCACACTACGGAAAAGCTGCTGTCACTATCTAAAAGAAAATAATGGATAGAAGTTGATTGACCGTTTTCCTGCATGAAAATCCCAGGCTTAGGAGCCCAGCAGTGATGTCTGATATAACAAGGCAGATGAACAAGATAGGTCTAGGTCTATCCACCTAGTCCATAGGCAGCCACTATGACTTTCTCTGAACCTGCTTATCTGAGCAGTTTCATGGTTGTTGTAGTTTGCCCAGATGGCCCTCCTCTGAGTTGTGCTCTCAGGCCCACTCCCAGCCTTTGCTTTGACCACCACCCTCCTGCTCTTACCATTGCAGGTATTTTGTCACGTTGAAGCACTGGGAGTCACTTTTTTTAGGTTGTTTGGTTTTTTAACATTTCTGCCCAAGGACTGAAGGTTCACCATCACGCTGCTGACTGCCCACCCCTGTCAGCCAGCAGAGGCTTCCCATGCAATACTCTGAAAGATGCATCATATTTAGGTGCAGTCACCTGTCTGCTTCTTCCTGCAAGGATCAGCTCTCACTTGATTTGGTCGGATCCCTCTTGCACCCCTCATCTCTGAGGCTGTGGTGAAGTCTGTCCAGACACGCTAGGCTGTCTCTAAGATGTGTTGGGCTGGAGGGCAGATGGGTATCTCCTGCCATGCCATCCAACGCATGGCTGAGAGTGGAATGGAGGCACACTCTTGCTTTCTGGACAAGAAGTGTTCAAAATTAGGGACAGAGCTGTGTGGCAGCGAGCCAAAGGATTCCTTAAAATGACTGGATAATTGTTTTGTACAACACTGATCTCATGCAAGAGAACAGACTTCTGCCAGCTATGTTCTCTCTTCCTCACATCTGCCTTCCCCTAGTGACAAGGAATTTAGGGTGTTGAGAAAGGTCTGTGTGTGTGAGCAGCAGCCTGAGACATGGGCCCTTCCAGTGGCTCCCGAGGAGGTTGGGAAGCTTGGTAAAATCTTGCCAACGAGAAATGCAACCATTCGTTGTCCGACTTGAGAAAGTACCACCTGAGTGCAGAAATCCTCTTCCAGATACAGTGCTAAGCTTGATTTCAAGTGACTAACATTTTTTTCCTCAAATTTGCAAGTTCATCTTCAGGCAGTGACCCAATATAAAACCTCACCTAAGCTACATGTATACCCATCTTTCTATTGTTTGCAGGTTTCAAAGACCATTAGAGTTAACAGCACGTATCTCAATATAACAAAATTGTCCGTGATAATTGCCACATTCTACTTTACAGTTTTCAGACAGTGATGTTTAGCTGCATTGCCATCAGAATGTGCTAAAGTAAAAGTGTGCAACACTTTTCAACCTTAATTAACCCTGCTTCTCCATCCTAGAGAAACTTCTTTGAAAGTATATTGTCTCAATGCCTCTGAAAAAAAGGGCATTAGATATCTTTTACAAAACACTACAAACACATAAAGCTGGGATAGCTCTGCATTTTTTATTGTCATAGTCCATGCTTCCACCTGGCACTTATTACATCATAAGTGCTATAATAAGCATGTCGATGCATGCATCTATTTAACTTTGGCAAGTCCTTGATTGCAGTCTTTTGTATGGAGGCAGTTCCTGGTGCTTAAGAATTGCAGCTAGGAATTGTGTTAGACAGTAAATCTAACTGGTTTTGAATTGGGAACAATAGCAGTAATGAAGATTTGCATTTTTACAGGCATGTAATTAACACCACCATTAGCTTCTTCCTCCAGCTAAAAAGTCAAGCTAAACTACCTTTTGCTGAACTTGGGTTTTGTATTTCTTTTGCTTTGCTGACAAGTATAAATCATGCAGGTCAGCTGCTGCCCAGGTACTATTTTGAATATTGTGCATACAAATGGCCAACACATGAGAGAGAAGCAGCAAGACAAACGAGTAGATGTTCCAGGAACTAGTGAATGAAACAAATACATAGCTTATTTCAGGCCTAATCTGAGACATTACTATTAGAAAACTTGGGCTTTACCTTGTTTTGTAAAGCAAAATTACACAGTGCGTAAGACAAGAAGAATTTTCCTTCCATAGTTTCTTCACTTACATTGTATTTTGTATGAGCATTTAGGTAATGCACCCAGTATCAAATAAAGGCTTGGGTGGCCTTTATGGTCCTCTAGCCTTTAGATGCAGAAATAGTGAGTTTGAACACACCCTTATGAAGGTATGAAATTCAATCCAGTTATTACAATTTTTTAAATGTTATCAATTACAAAATAGATCAATATTACGGTAGACAAAGTACTAATGCTTATGTTTTTGAAGAACTTATCCATCAAGAAGGCTGAGCTCCTAATTCTTGTAATGCTGTTTACTTATTATTTCTATAATTTTTTACTTTCCAGATACTGTTTTAATTGAAATCTCCTTCAGCTTGTTTACGAAGCTCAGTAACTACCAGTAGTACCAGTGAAGAATAATTTACTTGAACTTTCTCTGGGCCAAATCCTGAGATTTCTACTTGTAGTCGACCAGCGGAGCTCTTTGTAGTCAGCACGAGGGGCTCCAAATTTGCAGACGGCGCGCGAAGTTCTTGGACAGCACCCAGACGAGCCAATTATNAAAAAGTTAGTATCATAGCTAAAATTCTACTTCAGCACAAAGCGCCCCTACACTACTTAAAGTTTATTTGGTTCTTTATCAGACAGCTTCCATAAGCTTTCCATGGTCTTTGCCTTTTGAAAGCCATGAATATAAGATGTTTTATAGATGAAGAGCAGTTTCTGTGAAGAGTTCACCAAACTGTATGCAGTTAAAAACTAAGGCTAAAGCATGAGCATTTAGATGCCACTGTGGGACAGAAGATGAAGTCTCTCCTAGTTTTGTTTATGACATAGAACCCTTGAAGCATGGAAATTTTGGTTCTCTAAGTTCAAGTCCTTTACCAGTCCATGAGCAAAAGGGATTCTTCATTAATCTTCATTAATCTTTACAGGCTGGAAAATAAATACTTGGATGTTTTCACAGAAACTGTGTATTGATGTGGTCCATTTAAGCCACAGACATGAATATCTAAGCCAGTCACTGTAAAATTTCCCCATCTGGCATTCATCCTATCCTGAACCTAGGGGGATTCATAAAGCAGGATTAAATTAGACTACTCTGGTCTGCAGCATTAGGATGAAAGTCTTCTCCACACTATCCTAAAAATGGCCCACAGAGCCAGCACCTGAGTACAGAGACAATGTCTTTTAAGTGTACGATGTTAGACCAGGCAGCTGTTTTGACAGCTCCTAAGTCGAAGGGTGCTAGGTAGCAATCCTCTACATCTGCATGAATTTTGCCATTTTAACATGAAAGTTAAAAGTTAGACTGAGTTCTTCTCCTATAGGTATTTATTTGAATTATGCCTATAGTTTCAATGGAAAAAGAATTGTATTCACGGTTTTAATGTACATTACTTTCCCATGTACCTCATATTTAAATGAAATGTTGCCATTAGTTTTCACAGTTTGTTTATAAAAAGATACATTCTACAGTTTTAATTAATCCCTGGGGGAAGAGTTATAAGAGAGTATTGTTAATGTTGTTGTGACATCAACTTCTAGAATTGCTTAGGTTTTCCTACAGAAATACATAGTTCTATCATTAAAATAACCGCACACAATTAAAAGTGTGACAAATTAAAAAATGATTCATTGATGCCATGAGAATTTAGAAATATGCCAGCATGTTTTTCTCCTGCATCCTAACAAAAGAGTGAACAATCAGCAAGGAGTAGCTCCCAACCTAGACTCTAGAAGGAGGAACTAAAAACAAACAAGCTAAAGGCAGAAAATAAGATTAGATCTGATATTAAATAACTTCTAAGGATTACAGAAGGATAAATTGAAACTAAGGCAATGCTAATTAAACATCCTGAGGAAAACCACACGACTGGAACAATCTGTATCCTTTTTCTTATTATTATTTCTTCTGTGTGTTTTTTCTTGCTCTAAATATTCAAAGCCATTCATTGCATTCAAATATGCCTCATATTTTGATTATGGACACAACTCCACTTTGCTTAGGTGAGTCAGTGGCAGTCAAAGCTTTAAATCCCCAGAAGATGCAAAGTGGTTAAAAAAGCTAGAGCCCCTCTTATCTTCTGCCAGCAGAGAATCTGGCCCTCGGGTACTTAAGTACAGAAGAAGAGCCAAAAAAAAAAGTATGCTGTCATCAAAAGTCTCCATTTGCTGTTACTTTGCCAGTCCAAGCAACTTTTTTTTTTTTTTAATGTGCATAAAATATGTCATACAGACATCAAGAATATTCTTTGTGGACAAATTTTGCCCAACCTCACAGGCACATGGAAAACAAAGGATAATGAACAGGACAGAAGAGGGTCCATTTGCACACTGATTTTCCACAAGACTTCTTCACTTCAGCTTGCAGAGACATTAGGTGGCAGGCCAAGAAAGAAAAATAAAAGCATCTGAACAATGGATCTGCAGCCAAACCACCGCTTACTGACACTACCACTACTGCATCAGCTGCTGAGGCTGAGGTTAAGGTAACAATTCAACCACCCAGACAGCCAACAACTAGACCGCCACTGTGGACTAGCATGAAAGAAGAAAACTATTCAGTAGGATAACTCTGAAAAAAGCCTATGTATTCCTGCTTTAGACAACATCTTCTCTATGATGACAGATTGCAGAGCTATTTCAGACTCTTCAACTCCTTTTTCCTTCATGAACAGGAGTACCTGTACCTGCTACAAAGGGGATGGATATTTAAAGCCACAAACTCATGGCCAAATAGATGAAATAAACTTTATTTATAAATAAATAACCACTTTACTTCAGACCTAACAAGTGAGTCAGCAGTCAGATTCTATTTCCCCTGCTGAAGTCAGAAAACAAATTAAGCTGACAGTGTGCCCCTAATGGTGATGACATCATTGAGAGGGGAGTTATTTTCAGTCTCCACAGCACTGGTAAAGTAGAAACATAGAAGAGAGAAAGGGAAGCTTAACATTTTCTCATGCCTACTCCTAATATATTTGCTTTGCACACACTCCCTTAAATTATGTATTTTTTTGCAATTGTCATCTCATGCTTAAAAGTACATAACCATTTTTCAAAGGCTGAAATAAAACTTTCTTTTTCCTTTCTTTAGGGAGGACCAATACCTAAGGTTTACAGCAATTTTAGCCTTGTATTAAGTGGGAACAGGTCCTCCAAATACTTTAGAATTGCACCTAAATAAGACAGGGAAGAGTTTAAACCGTTTGCCAAAATGTTCGAAAGTGACCTTATATGGAGTCTGTCAGTCTTTAGATGCCCAACCTCTGAGTCCCAGAGGACAGCGTAGAACACGGCTTGACATCTGCAAAAATATCTCTCTCTCAAGTGCACTCTTTCAGTGGAGGTGGAAAAGCTTCTGCTTTTTGACAGTACAAGAGCCACACTTTGTTTTCTAACTTGGAAAAAATACACTTTCTGGGACAGTGGCTGAGAGACAACTGTTAAGGTGGATACAAGAAGAGTCCAGGAGATTTAGGGAAGAGCAGGGCTTTCTACGTGACAAGCCTGAAGCCCAAAGTGACATAAAAAAAGCACAAGGCTGAGAAACAGTTGGAAAGAAGATGCATAAGGATATGGAATCATGAACATGGTAAAGGATAAAATGAGAAAACTGAAATAAGCCAGGACAGAGTTCTGCTGAGCCATAAAGCTGAAGCTGAGTAAGAAGCAGAAAGAAGTGAAGGTGCGGAAATGTCACAAGACATGGGAGCAGTCTGGCTTTGTCGGTGAGTGATGAGATACAAGGTGATAAGAACGTTGCAGCGACAGGACTGCAACTCCTGGCAGTGGTAACAGACAGGAAATGCTGAATTGCAAATACGCAGCTCCCGAAGGTACGTGATTTAATGAGAAGCCGATGACTTGACAAGGAGGATTAGAGACGTTTCTTGTACAGCAAGTGGGAAGGTATTAAGAGAAAGGGTTTAGGTGTTAAAAGGGGAAGCAAAGTTTTGGACACACCACACGCAATGCAGAGATAGGAAAAAACAAAGATGACCGGGCAGGAAAGAGGGGGTGTGTAAGTGAAGAAATAGATGTGCAAGAGGTGGGTGAGCACCTCAGATCCACTGGATGTATTGCAGGGAAAGCAGGCAACATGCTTCTTCTGCCAAGTGCCAGCTTGGAGCCACGTGAGAAGGATGAAGAACACCTTGAAAGAAACACAAGAACAAAGTTAAGAGAGCTTCAGAAGACAAAATAGAGAAGAATAAATGTACAGAAGATTAAGAGAACTGAGAAAAGGCAGTCAGAACTGGCTGGAAGGAAATTAGTGACAGATTTCCTGCTTGTCTCCAAGGAAAAATAAACCCAGTGTGGAATTTAACCCTTTAAACAAGAGCATTGGTGTGTCACTAATGTAAAAGGGGTTTCTGTGGATTAAACTGGATAAATTTCGTAATATAGATGAGTGGTGCTTTAAGGAACTCATAAAGGATCTCTTTGTCCTGAGATGCTATTAAACCAAAAAAATCTGCAGCAATGAAATTAATAATTAAAGAATCGTTGCAACAGACCGATTCAGCACTCTCCGGAGATGGCCATCTTATTGCAATTTACACTCTCTCTTAACCAACGTCATTAGTAGTTGTTCTAGAAAGCACAAAGGAATGAGACACTGAAATACTGCAGGAACACTGTCAACACTGATCAAAGCCCTCATCGTAGCTTTTGTTCAACTAGGGCAAGCAGCTCATTTGTGTGCAGCAGCAGAGTATTCATTCTGGTGAAGCAGGCAAAATAACGTAATTCCTTCTTGAAAATTGTGATTTTTAAAATAGCTTCTTTGAAGTTGGACAAAGTTTCAATTTTACTGAAAGTGAATCAGTAGAAGAGGAATATAATCCTGACAACTCGTTTAATCCTTTCTACTGTCTGTGGTGATGTAATACCAAAGACTCTATTAACTTGTAGGTCCACTCATGAGCTGAAAACTTGCCTCTTACCGCAAACATTTATCTGAAGCTATTGGAAATTTTATCTGGTTGTAATGGATTTGATGAGACACTGAATAGCTGTTTGTTTCCTTAATCTTGCATCAAGTGGCTGTAAAAAAGAAAATATTGGCAGATTTCTACAAATGCTTAGAGCATCTCTGTGGCTTATCACTGTTAACACATCAGCCTTTCCAATTTCCTGTGATTCACTAAATATTGACAAAAATTTCTTGTATAGGATTAACTATCTACTAATTTCCAAGATACAGCTGCTCCTCTCTATACACTCTTTGGAATTGTTTTGCTTTTTCCTCTTCCCTGTTTAAATAGCCATCTCCTATTCTCAGCCCCCATTCCTGCTTCTTCCTACATCTTACGTTACCTTCCCTTTCATTTACTGCAGAATGACCAATAAGCCAAAAATCTTCCACAACCTCCTCTCCTTCCCCCGTAAAGTATCCTGTCTGATCTAGCAGCAGGGCAAGTCTGTACCATTTACTAGCTCAATCACACCATAGCCCAGAACCTTTCACAGCTCTGACAGCACAGGCTTTACAGTTTCTGACTCACCAGTCGCATACATACCTTTTTGCAACACCAAAGCTCCAAATAAGGGACCATGTCTTAACAGAGCCTTCAGCTGCTCTGCAGTACTGGACAGATGTTGCTTCCTCCTCATCTTGCTACTCCTTTTAGCAAGGTTGTGACTCTGGAGCAAGGCCTTGAGGATGTCTTTGCTCCATCAAATAGGACAAAGTGGGTCAACACAGCAGACAGTGCCGTACCCACAAGGGAGACAGGGTTGCTTCAGCTAACGCGTTTCTCTTCACTCCTACCAGATAATGAGCTGGCTTTCACCATGTCCATGCTTCCCTTCGGTATGTGCTGACTTTGGGTGCAGGAAATGAGCACTCAGTGTGCAACTGTGTCATTGCATGGTGCTGGAATGATTGATGGGGATCTAAAATATCCACGTTCAGAGTAGGCACCTTTTCACCAGTAAATCACTCACAGGACACAAGGAAGGGTGCCAGTATGCTTTGGAGTTTGCCAACCCCTGGCTCATACTGAGCAGTGAGGAGACACCTCAGGGTAAATCAACCATCAGTAAAGTTCCTTTTTCACAGAAGTCATAAATCAACAATACACTGGAGTGTGAATCCATCATACCTGAATTACAAGGGTGCCAGGGCTCACGACAGGAATTGCCCAGCTGCACTAGGACAGCAGACATCATACAGAGAGATGGACAAAATACTGCAGATACACAGCACATTGTACAACATGCACAATTATGATCCCTTGTGATTTACATCTGATGATGCAACAAGTTTTACTGATCACTAGAGAACATTTATGGGCATGGTCACAAACCTGGGCCCCCCTCTGAATTGCACTGATTGGTTCTCTACAGGGGAAAAGGCAAGGAACAAATGCAGGATGCTGGTGGAAGAGCAAGTCAACTGTCTTAACACGTGGATCTTTCAAACCAGTAGAGGTAGCAAACTATATTTTTAGGTCTGATCACTTTAACAGTAGGTATTTCAGGGAAGATCAGCAGACTTCTGGAATAAGGATCAGGTGTTGCCAAGCAGGATAAAGGACAGCTGTTAGCTCAGTCAGGAGAATCCTTTTGAGCTTAATTAAGGGCCAGGAAAGAGAAAGTAAAGCTCTCTAGACTTAAAAGTGATTCTTGGCTAAGAGACACTGGATAATCTATAAAAATAAGTGAACAGTAAGACTGTTAGAGTAGATTATTTGGTGGGTAGCATTTGAATCAGACCTAATTTGAAAACAATAAGAGAAAGGTATGTGACCCTTAAACTCCTAGGTCTGGGGGAGGAGACAGGTAGAGTACATATAATGCTGTGGCCTCCTCTAGGCCTGGTGTGTTTTAAAGCAGTGACCTGTGAAGCTGACAAGTTTGTTTTTGCTATACTATCTTGTATAATATCATATTTCATCCTCTTTATATCTTTTTCTTTCTTTTTTTGTGAACAGTTAGCTTGTGTCATATGTAACCCAGGAGAACCCTGGCCCTCAGGGACTGATCCTTGTTCATACTCTACTGTTTCCTTTTGTCTCAAAATATCACAATCTGAAATTCTGATCTGCTTCTCAACGTTCCACTGTAACGGGGTGACAACTTGTATTCAGAATTTGATAGCAGGTTTCCATGTAAGATTTCAAAGCTCAGCAAAAGGTTTCTCATACTCTGCGGTGAGCAGGATAATCTTTGTCATTCAGAAGATAAATCTGAGCTATCCATATGTACAGAAACACTAAAATGAGAACACATGTTGGAGACAGGTATGCTGTAATGAGATCATATTTTATTGAATTCCAGATTTCCACTCAGGATGTAGAAACCACAGGCATATTTCCTGCTAGTATAGTGACCACAGATAAAACTCAGGGCAGTAATTCCATTGATCCATTATGCTTTACTCTTCCAGTGCAATTTTATGTAAACATGCACACATCCAGAAAAGACAGAGTTTTAAGCAATGAGTCAGACACCATATCTCTAATATACATAGGATTTACAAGTATTCTTATTGTCGTTATCGTATTCTACTACACTTGCAGGATCAGAACTTCAAAGAAAAGCCTGCCAGAGGAAATTGTAGGAAATGTTTGCATTCCTGTACGATTCCATCATCCAGGGGCCTGTAATGGTGAAAGCACCCTTCAGCGGATGTTGTTTGAAAGGTCAGGTTAAGTCTTAATACATGATAGACATTCATTTCAGTTCTCCCCTTTTTAATTGTCGATTATAGCTCTCTTTAACCCTGGTTCGTACAGCCGATCCTTCTGGTGTCTCTGCTGTGACAACTCACACCAGCTGGAAACTTCTTGTAGCGCTTTGTCTCTCTCCCCACGGTCTTCGTCAGCTTTCCAAACATCAATGAAAACATCCTTTCAATATCCCAATGAGGTTAAGGAGATGTTCTTTTTATTTGCAACTAAAGCACAGAGCAACCAGTTCTATTTACCACTAAGGCTTCCTTACTATATTTTGGCAGGATGTATCTACACTTCTCCAATCAAGGCCTCTTCACACTTTTGAAAACATCATTAAGTCTCAACTAAGTCTCCTTAGTTGAATCTCATCTATATTAAGTGACTTACTAAATTACACAATTGTCCTTTTTGATCCGCTAGGAATTGAATCCAGGTGTCCAAAGAGAGAGACTCTCTGCATCTATTAGCTATTCAAATAAATCGCATTGATTTTTTTTAACTCTTTGGAGGTTTTTTGCAAGTAAATTTGGACAGTAGCTTCTGTATATTTTCTTGTGCACTAAATTCAAATTATACACCTCAGTACTATGGTTGCAATACTTCAAACTGAATTTCATACTTTTGGAATGCATTTATTCTTTCACATTGTATTAATTTTAATCCAGAAGACACTGCATTATAATTCACACCTAAGTACACTGCTACACCTTCTAGAGGAGGGTCAGATTGTAGGGCTTGTTGCCATAGTTTGCTTTGTTTTTTCCACCCTTTTATTTGTATTCAAAAAATGCAAGTTCAAGCTCCCAAATTTTATTCTGACAGTAATATTAGCAAACAAATCCTGTTTTATACTCATTATTTTGGGGGTATGACTATGGCAATTTACTACCTCTGCCATGAATTCTGCCTTAATTGCAAAGAGTAAGTAGGCACTACTTCAAACCTAGGCAAAGCATTAGATACCATCGGATCATAAAGAAAGGTGGGGAAAGACAGGTAAGTCCTATTAAGCTGATGTCTCCCTTTCAATAGGATGACATTTTAATGAGGTTTGTTAGAAGTGAGATCAAAAAACGGTGCAGATTGTGAAGCCCACCTAATTCATAGGACGGCAGGTTAACAGTACTTTATACAGCGCTGTTATTTCAGTGCCATATGCTACCCTCTTCCTAACAAATGTGATCAAATTTTCCAGTGTAATGCATGTAAAACATCTGTGTGGATGCAATATGAGTGCAACCACTTATGCAAAGGTGAAATCAACTCCCACAACCGAGTCTGGTGACACATCAACTGTCTTTCCAAGTAGTGATGGCTGTGCCTAGAGGGAAAGAGGGTAAAAGGAACGGTCTGCCGCCACAAGTGAAAGCATTATCTTGCTTTGGCCTGAGACAAAAGGAATGAAAAATAGGAGCTGCTGTCTTGAGGCAAAATATCCTCAGTGTCTTACCTCTCCCTGGGAGGACGATCCAAGTCTGAGCTTAGCAGGATCTGAAAGCCAGAATCCCCCGCATCTCCCAGAGATTAACTGATATGTTTCTATTCCCCATGGAGACCACTTCCCTAAAGTCTGTTCTTGCATAGTAGAAATCCTATTAAAATCCTGATGCAGCTTCGTCCTTTATAAAATTTAAATGTGTGGTGTGATAACACTCAAACCCTCAGACAATGAAATGGCATGCTTCTGCCTACCTTCCTCACTCCAGTGCCTCAGAAAAGCTCATATTTCTATTGTTTGCAGTCCTCTTCTATGCTAGTGCATAAGATCTTTGCCCTTGTTTTTTCTGGATTCGTAGGATCCATACAGGGAAGGACAAAAGATGACCAACATACAAAATTTAGAGACACTAACTTAAATGTGATGCCCACTCTCCTTCTAAGAAGAGTTTTAATTCAAACAAGTGATTTGGAATAGCTACCTATGGCAGGAAAGAACTAGACAACTATGAAAGTAAAACAGGAGATCATGGAATTTTTATTTAGAGGAAGGAAGTCTTATCACATAAAGATAGATTGCTTGAACTAGGTTAAATGCCAGCTTAGGTTTAGGGTTTTTTTCCTGTTGTGGTTTCTACCTTTCAGCTGCTGGTTGCTACCTTCCAGCTGCTCAGATTCTTTTCCTTAATGGCACATCTCGGAACTGTGTAGTTGATGCAGGTACAAATCATGAGCTTTGATAATGTAAAGCTAATCATCCCTGTGAAGGAACAGAAACTGATGTTTCCAGAAGAATGGAAACATTTTTTTTCATTGTGGATTTTTACATGAACTGAAGGATTTTTTTTAAAGTAATGATTTGTGTGTCAAACACAAAATTTACAACTGCTGTAAATATGAGTTTTCTATTCAATATTCCAGCAGCCAGTGTGAAACTGAAGTGACCTGGTGCTGATCAAACTACAAGAAAAATATTCCTTGCTATTAACATTATGCTATTAAGCATACAGGCTGCCAAGCACTACTGAATTATCTGTTTTATCTATGATTCTATTTGTTCTAAATTTCATACCAGTAACTGGCCAGAGTTTTGCAAATTGCCCCAGTTTTTGAAGGAAGCAGTCTCAACCCCTCTTCAACCTCAAACTCAAACTTTGATAGGGTTGGTTGGTGGGGTGGGTTGTTTTTTTTTGAGGACAGCAGAAAGTAAAAAGGGTTGGGTTAGTTTTGACGTAAATCTATTCCCCAGTCAAACTCACCACGTGGCACACAAGCAATTGCACCACTTCAAAAGGGAGGCTGATGCAAGGGTCAGACTGAACAGCAGTAAGCAAGGGGAGGGCACGGCTGCTTCTCCCGTATGGCTTCAAGTGATCATTCAACTATGGCCTTTTACTCCAGATATGGAAGTCTCTGTAGTACCACCTGAAGTCTGATTCATTATGAGCAACTGGCTATCCACTCCTTTGTACCTCTTTGTATTTACGCTTACATGAATATACAGTGGGATCAAAAATGCTACCAAGCAGCAACAGAAGTTGCAAGCACACACACACATTTTTAATTATCAGCACTCTTGCCATTCCTCCCACCCCAAAAAACACTCAAAATATTTAAAGAATGTTAACTTTTGTCAAGGATGGAAGAAAGCACATGGCCTGTCAAAATCTAGGAACACTTTGGGACAGTAGGGGCTGTTGAAAATGAAGTGGTATTCTCAAACACAGTTCTGGAAAATCTGGCTTTGACAGCAACATGTCTGACACCACTACCCACCTTCTGCTGCTGGTCTAATGTTTCAAGGATTCTTCTACATCAGCCAAGCCATCTGACATTGCAAAAAGAGGGGTGTTTATTACAGTGCTTATTTAAGAGAACTATGTAAGACCACATACATTTGTGGATCTCAGTATATAAGTCGGCTGTTTATGTACTAGCTAGCATCTGAA